>JAAALK010000082.1:25656955-25770726 GCA_019279435.1 Zizania palustris | reverse complement strand
TTTGCGACATCCCGGGGATTCAAACTCTATCAAATGGATGTAAAAGTGCTTTTCTTAATGGCTTCATAGGTGAAGAGTTTATGTAAAACAACCCCCTGGTTTTGAAAACCCAAGTACCCACATAAAGTCCTTAAACTTCATAAGGCTCTTTATGGACTCAAGCAGGCCCCTCGGGCGTGGTATGATAGACTTAAGTCTTTTCTGCTTGAGCGAGGGTATTTGATGGGCTCTGTTGATAAAACTTTGTTTACTCTCAAGCATGGCAAAGATTTCCTCCTAGTTCAGATTTATGTGGATGATATCATCTTTGGTGGCTCTTCTCATGCTTTGGTTGCTGAGTTTGCAGATACCATGAGCAGGGAGTTTGAAATGTCGATGATGGGTGAACTCACCTTTTTCCTTGGTTTGCAAATCAAGCAAAGCAAACAAGGTACTTTTGTCCATCAGACGAAGTACACCAAGGACCTGCTCAAGAAGTTCGACATGTCCGATGCGAAGCCCCTCGCCACTCCAACGGCTACATCTGTAGCGTTGGACCCTGACGAAGATGGAGAAGCCGTAGATCAGAAGGAGTTCCGGAGCATGATCGGCTCCCTCCTCTACTTGACTGCCATGAGGCCGGACATACACTTCGCTGTGTGTCTGTGCGCTCGTTTTCAGGCTTCGCCACGAGCTTCGCACCGCCAAGCGGTTAAGCGCATTCTAAGGTATCTCAAACACACCCTTGAGTTTGGCATATGGTATTCATCGTCTTCATCTTTATGTCTTAGAGGTTATTCAGATGCGGATTTTGCTGGGTGTAGAATTGATAGGAAGAGTACCTCTGGTACTTGTCATTTTTCTGGGTACATCTCTGGTTTGCTGGTCTTCCCGCAAACAGTCTAGTGTTGCACAATCAACGGCTGAGGCTGAATATGTTGCTGCAGCTAGCTGTTGCTCTCAGATTTTGTGGATGGTTTCCACTTTGCGGGATTTCGGGTTAGATTATAAGAGTGTTCCACTTCTCTGTGATAACACTAGTGCTATTTGTATTGCAAACAACCCGGTTCAGCACTCCAGAACCAAACACATTGATGTACGGTATCATTTTCTCAGAGATCACAATGAGAAGGGTGATATTGAACTTCAATATGTTGATACCCAACACCAGCTTGCCGATATTTTTACAAAACCCCTCGATGCCTCTCGATTTGCTTACTTGCGTGGGGAACTTGGTATTTGTCATCCCTACGGCATTTTGTGAGGGGGAGCTGATTTTAATTGTCTTGCATATGCTCATTATGTGTGGAATTGCACTTACATCTTTTGCTATTATATGCCTGCTTTTAATTCAAAGAAATCATGACAGCTCAGCTCTATGAAATATGTCTGGAACATTGATTGTGCATGATGTTTTATTTTCTAAAAATCGAAACTTGCTCACCGCATAATCTTGTATCTAGCTTGTTAGGCTGGACTACTTTTAGCTATCTTTTATCTACTTGACAGCAAGACACTGTTCCTTGGATGCTAAAATTTGCAACTTGAAAAATTGTGTTCTTTATTCATGGATATTCATCAAAATATTTCATTTATCTGAATCAAAATAAAAAAAATCCATGATTTGCCTGGCTTAAATGAAAAGATCCAGGAGGGTTTGTTTGTCGCACTACTCTATTCTAGACTGCTTACCATTGCACTTTGGTCTGAACTGGGATAGTGTAGTGTATGCCAAAATCACCGCCTTAAGCTTCCGATGGCTTTCATGCCTAGGCTTGGCTTGATTGGAAAGTATAAGGTGGACAAACAAATAACCCCTGGCATTAAGAAAAAGAACAACAAAATTAATTGATCATCAAGTTTGCTTTGACAGCTCCTTTTGAACAAGACTTGTCTGTCTAGGGTAGAATTTGTTAGCTTTGCGCAGTCCTTGCCTTCACATGTCTAGCTGCTATGATTAAGTGGTGATGCTTTTATCTCAAAATGACAAAATCACATGCCATCATCTTGTTTCCCGATTGTTAAATTGAGCTGAGCACATGATCATTTGTGTTAATTTTGGCATATTTTTGCATTATATGTCCTTGCAATTCTATTCATTTCGAAGCTTTGCATCTTTTGAATGCTCCTTGATGCTTGCATTGCCAAAGGGGAGAGGTTTGCTATATTCTCTGCCGCAAGAAGGCATAATTTTTAAAAGGGGGAGAGTTTTTGACATAAAGGGGGGAGAAAAATTTGCTCAACTCAGGGGGAGTTCTTATCAAGGGGAGATTTGCCAAAAAGGCTTTTACTCTTTTGAGAAAGGGGGAGAAAATTTCTTTTATCAAGTGACATGCTTTGGCTCTTTTTGAGTTTTATGGTCACTTGTGTGCTGAAAGTTTTTTAAATTTTCTTGAACTTCGATTTGGTTGTCAATGCACTCATCAAGGGGGAGATTGAGAAACTGTCGCGCCCCGATTTAATAAATCAGGACCTTTATTGAAATTCCCAAGAAAATCAATAAACCAAGACGTTCATAAAGCGACCACGTACAATACGGGCTATCATTCACGGTTCGTAGACCGCATTAATACAAAAGTGAATGAAAGTGAAGAGAAACTAATAAAATAAGGGTCCTAGATGAACGCCTCCTTCCAGTCTCGCCTTGACTGGGTCGCTACTCCAGACCTTCATCCTCCTCGTAGTAGACGGGCTCTGATGGTGTAAGTCAACGGGGTGAGTACAGATGTACTCAGCAAGCCACCGAATGCAAATATAAATGCAAGATAATAACAAAGGAGATAGTGGCTAGTTTAGCGGAAGCAGCATATTTGTAAAGCATTTAATGTGAGCAATTTATTTGTACGGAAAAGTAAACATGTGAATGCATCATCATCATATTCTAACTCGAGGAGTACGTTTTACCTCCTCGCACAACAGTCCTTACATGCCATGAATAACTCATCCATTCGAATCAATTGTAAACTAACTGCGAGTAGTCACACAACCCGCCCTTGACCGTGGGCTCGGCTTTTCGAAAAGATTGATTTTACTCTGATCAGAGAGGTACCACTGTACCCACAAGGCACGCACTCATCACTTACACCAAAGTGTAACGAGATGACCCATTACACGGGAACTCGTGCCAAAACCTTCCATATGGTCTTCCCCGACTCAACAGCACCCTCTTATAGGTTTCGTACCGTGTCTCGCCATGTCGAGTTTCCACAATACCCCCTCTTGAGCCATCGTCGGTACAAGGCGCCCTGAGGGCTAGCCCCTTGCCCCCTCCACTATGGTGCCGTGAGACGGAGTGTTCCACACTTCCAGTTAGGACTTACCCATTAGACTTGTGGTTGGTACGGAAGTGCTTTGCAACAGATCCCGCAGACCGGTCCTTATAGTGCCCCGGGTGCGACATACCAAAACCCGAGCTTGCACCCGGAACCCACCATACTTATAACACACCTAACTCCAACAGAGTCCAGGGACAAGAATAACGGGGTATTTCATATACCAGAATCCATCTACTCTACGACTCATTCTTTATATCCTATAGCAGTTGTGCCGGTACATTGGGCACTAGCTAATATAATATTGGTAGAGTGACAAGGAGTTAAGGCTCAATAAGCATGGCTTGGGTTTGCACACAAGGACGGGGATCTAATAAATATAAGTGTGAGGCTGGATTATTGGACTAATGCAATATTAACCTATGAGTTATAGCGATAGTTTATTAAAACATGGGCTCAATAATGATCAACTGTTTCCACAGAGGTGGTCGATGACTTGCCTTGATCAGCAAAGGGTGAAGGAGGAACCTCGGGGTAGAACTCCTGCTCCTCGACGAACTCGTAGTCTTCTCGTTACGAAAAATAAATATTTCATTCAATAAACAGATAAAATTCACCAAATAAAGGAACATACATTATTTGTGGGTGTTTTTATGTGAAGTAGTATTTTATTATTCTGAGTTTTATATAAAACAGTAAAGTCTAATATTTTAGGATTTTTCCCAATTTATTTTCTGTATTATTCATTTTAACCATAAGGGATTTTATTCATTTATTTATTAATAATATTTTGGGCAACAGAAACATACTGTTTTTATGGCATTAATGTGTAGAGAATAATATTCTGGTTCTAACAAAATTTGAATGGTGAAATTTGGAGTTAAAATGAGCAAGATATGAATTTTCAAAGTTTAAATCAAATTCTGGAATTTTATTTAAACAGAAAATGGGCTCTGGTCCATGGTGAGCCAGGCCCACGGTGGACCGCGCCACTGTGGCGTGGACCGGATCAACCAGATCCGTTGGATCTTGATCCAGCGGCCAGGCGCGAGGCGGGAGGTTTAAATGAAATTGAACGGCCCAGATTAAAACGTGGCGAAGAGGTATACGTGGACGCACGAGATCAAGTCAAGATTTTAAATAACGATCAACGGCCCAGATGCCTCGGTACCGGTTTGACCGGATGGACGCCTCGGATTAAACCTGGGTGGGTTATAATCCTAACCGTTCATCGCAGATCGAACGGTCGTGAGTGCGTCCGGCACGCCACGTGCGTAAGGGGTACGTACCCTTCGTCTCCGGCGACGGCGAGGCCTCGGGTGCGGTGGCTGCGGCGGCGGCGAGCGCCTACGTGACTAGCTAGGGACAGAAATGGAACGCGGGGAACAAGGGGGTCACGATGGTACCTTCGGTGGCGACGAAGGGGGCTCGGAGGTGACCGGCGGCGAGCGTAGACGGCGGGGAGGTTTCGGGTGCTCGACGACGACGGCGATCCGGTGGTCTTCACGACCGACGGAGGGGTGGCCGATGACGAGCGGGCTCCGGCGATCTCGTCGGTGGTGGTGGCTACGGCGGAGGAGGCCGGAGGCGGCAGCGATGTCTCGCCGGAGGTGGAGCAGAGGGGAGAAGCCTAAAATTGAGAGGGGAGCGCTCTGGATCGCTATGGCTCGGGCTACGGTGGTGTGGGATGAGTGCGGTGGCCGGAGGGGGCTTTTATAAGGGGTCGCCGGCGTCGGGATGGCAGGGAACCGAGGGATCCCGAGAGCTCCGGCGATCTCCTTCCAAGCTCCGGGTAGCTTTCCTAAGGCGCGAAAACGCGTGGGCATCGGATGGAAAGGGGCGGTGGTGGCCAGGGAAAGGGATCCGGGGCGAATCCAGGTGAGCGCGGGCGGCCGGCGGTGAAAACAGAAGGTGGGGGTCGCCGGCATGGAAGGGGGGATCCCCTTCCATCGGAGACGAAGCATCTGACAGGTGGCCCCCACCTGTCAGCGGGCGAAACGAAAAAGGAAGGGCCGACAGGCGGGCCACGACTGCCAGAGAGAGGGAAACGGAGGCAAGGAGCTGCCATGTGGGGCCGAGGCGGGCGCGGGCGGGAGAGAGAGGAGGGGAGCGGCGCCGACACCTGGGTCCCACCCGTCAGAGAGAGAGCAGAGATGGGTTGGGCCTAAAAGGCTTTAGGAGGGAGGTTTCGGGGTTGGGGCCCATTAAGCATTTTAAATTCTTTTCTGATTTAAAATAATTCCAGGAATTCATTTATTTGATTAAGAGTTGAACCACTGTTGATAAAAATTTGTAAAAATTCCTAAAATTACATCTTGATCTCTAGTTAATCTCATAAAATTTTCAAGTCCAGACTTTTAGTATTTCTCCCTGTTTGGCTTTATTTGGGTTCTTTTGTGAATTTCCCTTTAATAATTAATCAAAAATGAGTTAAATAATATTTTTCTTTTTATTTTATTCCTTTTAATTTCTGGGGTGTTACAATCCTATCCCCCTTACAGAGAATCTCGTCCTCGAGATTCGGATCAATCCTCGAATAGCTCAGGATGTTGTGCCTTGAGTTCGTCTTCTTTTTCCCATGTAGCTTCCTCTACCGGATGATTGCTCCACTGTACTTTGCAGAAGCGGATGACTCGACTCCTGGTGATTCTTTCTTTGACTTCCAATATCTTGACCGGTTTTTCCACATAGGTCAGATCTTCTTGGACATCCAACTGTTGAAGATCCACTTGCTCCGTGGGGACGCGAAGACACTTCTTGAGCTGAGATACATGGAACACATCATGCACTCCAGTCAACGAAGGTGGTAGTTCCAACTGATAAGCTACTTCGCCTTGGCGTCGAATAACGGGAAATGGTCCGATGTATCGAGGGGCTAACTTTCCTCTCATGTTAAACCGTTGAGTTCCACGGAGAGGCGTGACTCGTAGGTAGACATGATCTCCTTCTTCAAAGGCTAGGTCTCGACGGCGATTGTCGGCATAGCTCTTCTGTCGCGATTGGGCTGTCTTGAGTCGGTCTCTGATGATCCGTACCTTCTCTTCAGCTTCACGAAGAATGTCGGTTCCGAATACTTGGGATTCACCAGTTTGGTCCCAAAGGAGAGGCGTTCTGCACTTACGTCCATATAGGGCTTCAAAAGGAGACATCTGAAGACTGGCTTGGTAGCTATTGTTGTATGAAAATTCTGCATATGGCAAGCTCTTGTCCCAAGTGGCTCCAAAATCCAAAACACATGCTCGAAGCATATCCTCTAGTATCTGGTTTACCCTTTCTGTTTGTCCATCTGTCTGAGGATGGTAGGCGGTACTGAAATTCAATCTCGTGCCCATCTCCTCTTGGAGGTTCTTCCAAAAGCGAGAGGTGAACTGACTTCCTCGGTCAGATACTATCTTCTTGGGCACTCCATGAAGGCATACTATCCGGGCCATATATAGCTCTGCTAGCTTAGGGCCACTGAAGGTCGTCTTGACGGCTATGAAATGAGCTACTTTCGTAAGCCGATCAATGATCACCCAAATAGAATCATACCCCAGTTGGGTCTTTGGTAATCCGGTGATAAAATCCATACCGATCTCTTCCCACTTCCATTCCGGTATTTTAAGTGGCTGTAACAATCCTGCAGGTCTCTGATGTTCAGCTTTTACTCTTCTGCAGGTGTCACACTCGGCGACAAACTGGGCAATCTCTCTCTTCATGCTAACCCACCAGTAGCGTTCCTTCAGATCCTGGTACATCTTGGTACTGCCGGGATGAATAGAGTACAATGTCTCATGGGCTTCTCTTAGGATAAGAGTCTTTATTTCAGGTTTGTCCGGCACACATATCCGAGTTCCAAACCATATGGTGCCATTCTCGTCCTCGGAAAATCCGGGGGCTTTTCCTTGTCTCATGTTCTTCTTAATGGCTGCTATATCCGGGTCCTCTGATTGAGCTTCACGAATCTGCTCAAACAAGACAGGTTGGGTCTCCAAGGTGGCTAGATATGCTCTAGTGGTCAATCCGAGATTTAAGTTTTCCATCTCTTACATAACAAGGGTGCGTGTTCTTGAATCATCATGGCCGTGCAATATCCTTTGCGACTTAAGGCATCAGCTACCACATTTGCTTTTCCTGGGTGGTAGTGAATACCCAAGTCATAGTCCTTGATCAATTCCAGCCATCGTCTTTGTCTCAAGTTCAGATCTGGCTGTGTGAAATATACTTCAAACTCTTGTGATCCGTAAAGATCTCACAGCGGTTCCCAACCAAATAATGCCTCCAAATCTTGAGGGCGTGCACTACGGCGGCTAATTCCAGATCATGGGTCGGATAATTTAACTCATGAGGTCTCAACTGACGGGAGGCATAAGAGATAACTTTCCCATCCTGCATAAGAACACATCCCAATCCTTGGCGAGATGCGTCGCAATAGACATGGAAGTCTTTGCGGATATCCGGTAGGGTCAGTATAGGTGCAGATACCAAACGAGTCTTGAGGGTGCGGAAACTTTCCTCGCATTCAGGAGTCCATTCAAACTTCTCTCCTTTTTGTAACAATTTAGTCATTGGCTTGGCTATCTTCGAAAAATTCTCGATGAATCTTCGGTAATATCCGGCCAATCCCAGAAAACTTCGTATCTCAGATACGTTTGTGGGTGGCAACCAATCCGTAACTGCTTCTACGGTGGCAGGGTCTACTGCGATTCCTTGCGCAGAGATGATGTGTCCAAGGAACTTTACTTCTGCCGTCCAAAACTTGCATTTACTGTACTTGGCATATAATTGGTGTTCCCTTAGCTTTCCTAGGGTTAACCGGAGGTGAGTCTCGTGCTCCTTCTGGTCCTTGGAATAGATGAGGATGTCGTCTATGAAGACCACGATGAACTTGTCCAAATATTCCATGAATACTTTATTCATCATATTCATAAAGAATGCAGGGGCGTTGGTCAATCCAAATGACATAACCGTGCACTCATATAATCCATAACGGGTAGTGAAGGCCGTCTTGGGTATATCTTCTTCTCGGATCCTTAACTGATGGTAACCAGACCTCAGGTCGATCTTCGAGAATACTGTAGCTCCTTTTAGCTGGTCGAAGAGATCATCGATCCGAGGCAACGGGTACTTATTCTTGATTGTTACCTCATTCAAGGCGCGGTAATCCACACACATACGCTTTGCCTTGTCTTCTTTCTTCTCGACAAAGATGACGGGGGCACCCCATGGTGACGTGCTAGGTCTGATGTAGCCTTTCCTCTCAAGATCCTCCAACTGTTGCTTCATCTCAGCTAATTCATTGGCGGCCATTCGGTATGGTCGCTTATAGATAGGGGTGGTTCCAGGCACCAAGTCAATCCTGAACTCGATGTCTCTCCTGGGTGGCATTCCTGGTAAGTCCTCTGGAAACACGTCCGGGTACTCACAGACTATCGGTATTTCTTCCAAGGTAATCTGGTGCAGTCTTGGTCTTCTGATCTTTAGTCTTGGCATCTGAAATGTAACGGCAATCCCTTCTTCGCTGGTCACGGTTACTTTTCTCTGGGCACATTCTATCACCCCTTGGTATTTATTTAACCAATCCATTCCTAGAATGAGATCTAGGCCTTGGCATTCTATTAGGATGGGGTCGGCCCAGAATATGGTGCCGTGGATATCTATCCATACCTTTGGGCTATATGTTAGGGCTAGGGTTTGTTTTCCTGGGGTGACTATTTGTACGGCTCTGGGTAGATCTTCGGTGTTTAGATTGTTCTTTTCCACAAAATCAGTTGATATGAAGGAGTGCGTAGCTCCAGTGTCAAATAAAACCACTGCAAGTGCTGAATGTACCAAGAACTTACCCATTACTATCTCTGGTGCGGCCTGAGCTTCTTCCGCGGTGACGTGATTGACTCGGGCGCGGATGGCGGGGTTCGCGGCAACTCCTTGGACGCGCTTAGGATGGGGGCAAGCATTGGAGTAATGCCCCTCCTGACGGCAGTTGAAGCATACCACGGGCTTGCCGTGCTTGTCGCGCAGGATCTCTGCCTTCTTGGCTGGGGCAGCTGGGGCAGTTGGTGCGGCTGGAGCGGCACGAGGTTGGCTGGCTCCGGTATTGGCAGCTGGTGGCGCCGGGCGATATACAGGCCGGGGGTGGTACTGTGGCGCTGGTGGGGGTGGAGCAAAACGGGGTCTCTGGGCCATACCCTGGTTATGCCTGAAGGCTATCATCCTCTTCTTCTTCAGGTCAACTTTATTCTGTTGAGTTTCTTGCATAATAGCTTTGTTCACCAACTTTTGGAAGTTGGCGAAGTCTCCTGAGATGAGTTGTAGGGACAACTCGTCCTTCAGTCCCCTAAGGAACTTGGCCTGTCTGGCCGCATCCGTACGAACCTCTTCAGGTGCGTACCTGGCCAATCTGTTGAACTCGTGCAGATATTCAGTTACAGGACCTGCTCCCCTGCTGCAGGTCCCTAAACTCCTGTTGCTTCTGAGCTACAATGCCGTCGGGGATGTGAGCGGCACGGAAGGCAGCTGAGAACTCTGCCCAAGTGGGGGCGTGGTCCTCGGGTAGGGTCTCGCGATGGTTGTCCCACCACTCTGCGGCGGGACCATGAAGCTGGTGGGTGGCGAAGGCCACCCTCTCCTGCTCAGTGCAGGTCAGGAGATCGAGTTTCTTCTCGATCGCCCGCAACCAATCCCCAGCCTCCATGGGGTTGGTGGTGCTAGAGAAGGTCGGTGGGCGGACTCGGAGAAACTCCGAGAGTTGTGACGCGGGAGCGGGAGCTGGTGTGGCGGGTCGGGGCAGCTCGGGCTGTTGGTGGAGGCGGAAGAAGTGAGCCTGCTGCTCTTGCATTTGCTGCTGCTGCTGCTGCATCTGGTGCAGGAGGGCTGAGACCAGCTGGTTTTGGGTGGCCATCATTTCAGCCACGGTGGGGTGGTTGGCGACCGGGGCCTGCCTCTGCCCGGTGGCTCCCCATTGTGGCAGGTTGCCACTCTCCCCTCCGTTCTGAGGAGCGTCTGAACCCTGGGTGTTAGTCATCCTGGAATTTCCAATGTACACATATTTATTTTGGGTGAACTTCTTTATATTTTATTTCAAAAGGGTACCGTTCTTGCGGTTACATTTATTAATTTTCTCATTCATGCCTTATATTGTGACATGAATGCTAATACAATCAAGTAAAAATGAAAATAACAATCAATCGTAAAAACTACGTCTATGGCAGCTCAGGGGACGGCTCGATCTCAGGCTCGTAGGAGACGGGCGGGGTCGAGGAACTGGACGGTCCGGCGGGTGGTGCACTGCGGGAGATCCTCTTGGGTCTCACTGTGGGAGTCTGAATGGGTTTCTTCCGGCGAGGCGGAAGGGGTGCGATCTCCTCTATGTCCTTCTTCAACTCCTCGATCTGGTAGCGGAGGTGCGGGTTGGTGGCGACACGCTGTCGAAGGAGCTCATTCTGACGCCGCAACTCCTCTGCCTCGGCAGCCAAAGCGGTGTCCCTGCTGGATGCGGCGACGAAGCTCTCCGTTCTCGCGGTTCAGGTCCTCGGAGGAATGGCGGTAGAAACTGATAGTGTCGCGTTGTCCATTGGCGTCCTGCAGCGCCTCGTAGTGGAGATCATCCATGGCCTCCAACAAGCGCATGGTATGTCCAATCGCTGAATGACGCTGGGAGAGGGTGCTGACGAAGACACTATGTGGGCTCCCTGGGGTGCGAAGAGGTACGAAGCGGAAGTCCGTGTCGTAGAGCTCGCTGTCGTAGATCATCCGGAGCTCTGTAAGTGCCTGGAGAGCGGTGCGCTGACTGGCTACCAGGAAGGTAGGTCCTCCTCCGCGGTAGGTGTGAGCTGTCTGAGGGGAGGGCTGGACGACGACGGTGACCTCGCAGTAGCTTTCTTCCTCGTCGGGGAAGACTCCATGGTACATCGGCTCTTGCTCGAAGCCGAGGAAACTGACGAGCATGCGCAGCTCGCGGATGAATCTGGTCTCGTCACGAAGGTTCCCATTCACGGTACGGATCGGCATCTACAAAAGAGAGAAAATTTTGTAAAAATCTTAGAAGATGAGAGGATAAGTAATCTTTTGTAAAATATAGTGGATATATATAAGTCCTAAGGTCAGGTCTGTTTGGCTTCCTACAGTCAAGTCGGCTCTGATACCATCTTGTCGCGCCCCGATTTAATAAATCAGGACCTTTATTGAAATTCCAAAGAAAATCAATAAACCAAGACGTTCATAAAGCGACCACGTACAATACGGGCTATCATTCACGGTTCGTAGACCGCATTAATACAAAAGTGAATGAAAGTGAAGAGAAACTAATAAAATAAGGGTCCTAGATGAACGCCTCCTTCCAGTCTCGCCTTGACTGGGTCGCTACTCCAGACCTTCATCCTCCTCGTAGTAGACGGGCTCTGATGGTGTAAGTCAACGGGGTGAGTACAGATGTACTCAGCAAGCCACCGAATGCAAATATAAATGCAAGATAATAACAAAGGAGATAGTGGCTAGTTTAGCGGAAGCAGCATATTTGTAAAGCATTTAATGTGAGCAATTTATTTGTACGGAAAAGTAAACATGTGAATGCATCATCATCATATTCTAACTCGAGGAGTACGTTTTACCTCCTCGCACAACAGTCCTTACATGCCATGAATAACTCATCCATTCGAATCAATTGTAAACTAACTGCGAGTAGTCACACAACCCGCCCTTGACCGTGGGCTCGGCTTTTCGAAAAGATTGATTTTACTCTGATCAGAGAGGTACCACTGTACCCACAAGGCACGCACTCATCACTTACACCAAAGTGTAACGAGATGACCCATTACACGGGAACTCGTGCCAAAACCTTCCATATGGTCTTCCCCGACTCAACAGCACCCTCTTATAGGTTTCGTACCGTGTCTCGCCATGTCGAGTTTCCACAATACCCCCTCTTGAGCCATCGTCGGTACAAGGCGCCCTGAGGGCTAGCCCCTTGCCCCCTCCACTATGGTGCCGTGAGACGGAGTGTTCCACACTTCCAGTTAGGACTTACCCATTAGACTTGTGGTTGGTACGGAAGTGCTTTGCAACAGATCCCGCAGACCGGTCCTTATAGTGCCCCGGGTGCGACATACCAAAACCCGAGCTTGCACCCGGAACCCACCATACTTATAACACACCTAACTCCAACAGAGTCCAGGGACAAGAATAACAGGGGTATTTCATATACCAGAATCCATCTACTCTACGACTCATTCTTTATATCCTATAGCAGTTGTGCCGGTACATTGGGCACTAGCTAATATAATATTGGTAGAGTGACAAGGAGTTAAGGCTCAATAAGCATGGCTTGGGTTTGCACACAAGGACGGGGATCTAATAAATATAAGTGTGAGGCTGGATTATTGGACTAATGCAATATTAACCTATGAGTTATAGCGATAGTTTATTAAAACATGGGCTCAATAATGATCAACTGTTTCCACAGAGGTGGTCGATGACTTGCCTTGATCAGCAAAGGGTGAAGGAGGAACCTCGGGGTAGAACTCCTGCTCCTCGACGAACTCGTAGTCTTCTCGTTACGAAAAATAAATATTTCATTCAATAAACAGATAAAATTCACCAAATAAAGGAACATACATTATTTGTGGGTGTTTTTATGTGAAGTAGTATTTTATTATTCTGAGTTTTATATAAAACAGTAAAGTCTAATATTTTAGGATTTTTCCCAATTTATTTTCTGTATTATTCATTTTAACCATAAGGGATTTTATTCATTTATTTATTAATAATATTTTGGGCAACAGAAACATACTGTTTTTATGGCATTAATGTGTAGAGAATAATATTCTGGTTCTAACAAAATTTGAATGGTGAAATTTGGAGTTAAAATGAGCAAGATATGAATTTTCAAAGTTTAAATCAAATTCTGGAATTTTATTTAAACAGAAAATGGGCTCTGGTCCATGGTGAGCCAGGCCCACGGTGGACCGCGCCACTGTGGCGTGGACCGGATCAACCAGATCCGTTGGATCTTGATCCAGCGGCCAGGCGCGAGGCGGGAGGTTTAAATGAAATTGAACGGCCCAGATTAAAACGTGGCGAAGAGGTATACGTGGACGCACGAGATCAAGTCAAGATTTTAAATAACGATCAACGGCCCAGATGCCTCGGTACCGGTTTGACCGGATGGACGCCTCGGATTAAACCTGGGTGGGTTATAATCCTAACCGTTCATCGCAGATCGAACGGTCGTGAGTGCGTCCGGCACGCCACGTGCGTAAGGGGTACGTACCCTTCGTCTCCGGCGACGGCGAGGCCTCGGGTGCGGTGGCTGCGGCGGCGGCGAGCGCCTACGTGACTAGCTAGGGACAGAAATGGAACGCGGGGAACAAGGGGGTCACGATGGTACCTTCGGTGGCGACGAAGGGGGCTCGGAGGTGACCGGCGGCGAGCGTAGACGGCGGGGAGGTTTCGGGTGCTCGACGACGACGGCGATCCGGTGGTCTTCACGACCGACGGAGGGGTGGCCGATGACGAGCGGGCTCCGGCGATCTCGTCGGTGGTGGTGGCTACGGCGGAGGAGGCCGGAGGCGGCGGCGATGTCTCGCCGGAGGTGGAGCAGAGGGGAGAAGCCTAAAATTGAGAGGGGAGCGCTCTGGATCGCTATGGCTCGGGCTACGGTGGTGTGGGATGAGTGCGGTGGCCGGAGGGGGCTTTTATAAGGGGTCGCCGGCGTCGGGATGGCAGGGAACCGAGGGATCCCGAGAGCTCCGGCGATCTCCTTCCAAGCTCCGGGTAGCTTTCCTAAGGCGCGAAAACGCGTGGGCATCGGATGGAAAGGGGCGGTGGCGGCCAGGGAAAGGGATCCGGGGCGAATCCAGGTGAGCGCGGGCGGCCGGCGGTGAAAACAGAAGGTGGGGGTCGCCGGCATGGAAGGGGGGATCCCCTTCCATCGGAGACGAAGCATCTGACAGGTGGCCCCCACCTGTCAGCGGGCGAAACGAAAAAGGAAGGGCCGACAGGCGGGCCACGACTGCCAGAGAGAGGGAAACGGAGGCAAGGGGCTGCCATGTGGGGCCGAGGCGGGCGCGGGCGGGAGAGAGAGGAGGGGAGCGGCGCCGACACCTGGGTCCCACCCGTCAGAGAGAGAGCAGAGATGGGCTGGGCCTAAAAGGCTTTAGGAGGGAGGTTTCGGGGTTGGGGCCCATTAAGCATTTTAAATTCTTTTCTGATTTAAAATAATTCCAGGAATTCATTTATTTGATTAAGAGTTGAACCACTGTTGATAAAAATTTGTAAAAATTCCTAAAATTACATCTTGATCTCTAGTTAATCTCATAAAATTTTCAAGTCCAGACTTTTAGTATTTCTCCCTGTTTGGCTTTATTTGGGTTCTTTTGTGAATTTCCCTTTAATAATTAATCAAAAATGAGTTAAATAATATTTTTCTTTTTATTTTATTCCTTTTAATTTCTGGGGTGTTACAGAAACCAAGGGTGGTTTCGGTGTTTGTGATGAGTGATTGACAGGATTTTACCCTCTGTTCGAAGGGTACCTCCGAAGGGGCTTCGGAGGTGGTACCTCCGAAGGGTGTTTGGAGGTGTGTCACCGGAGTGTGTTCGGTGTTTGCTTGCTGCAGCTGTGCAGCGGAGTGTGCTCGTCGGAGGGGTCCGGCAGTACACGATGACAGGGTTCGTACCGATGGCTTCGGTACTTTAGGCGGTACACCGGAGTGTGTGCCGGAGGTTGCTAACCCGGAGAGGTCTCCGGAGTACTGGATACACTTGTTTGCTTGTCGGTGGTGCGCAGGGACTTCGGAGGCGACGGACAGGGTTCGAGCCAGGTGAACTTGGGTCAAGCGGGTGGCTTGATGCCAGGGGAGCAGGGAGCTCCGTCACGGTGGCTGCGAAGGTGGTCCGGGTCGGTCCTCGGGTCGAGGCGTGCCAGGTGAAGGCAGAGAGTGCGGAGCGTGACTCCGGCTGAAGGTACTCCGAGACAAAGTCCTCGGAGGTGACGCACTTCGAAGGTACTCCGAATGGAGTGACTTCGGAGTTGGTGGATCAAGTCCTCTGCGGAGGCAAGGGTTCGAAGTGTGCTCCGGAGGGAGACACTCGAAGTTGGCCCGACGAAGGTCTCAGAAGTCGAGGCGCATCAAAGGCATGGTCCGGGTGAGGCTCGTCGTGGAGTGTGCTCGGGAAGAGGCACTGCGACGGAGTGCTCATGGAATGCTTCATGCGGAGGCCTTGGACGAAGGAGGGACTTCGAAGGGTGGTACTCCGAAGGTGGGGCTTCGGAGTGAGGATGACTTGTGGTGCTTCGGCCATACATGGCTTCGGTACATGGACGGACGGTGTTCGAGCTCGGAGTAGCTGCGAAGCCGTGGTGATTCACTCCGGAGGTGGTGGTGCGAAGGCCCAAGGGCTTTGACGGCTTCGGCTCAAAACCGTCACTGTATCGAAGGACTTCTTCGGCGGAGCGAAGGCCAACAGGCTGCAGGCTTCTCGCCGAAGCTACCGCACCCTCCGGTGCGAAGGGAGGTTCCAGAAGTCAACACTGTAAAGGCTGACACTGTCTGTTCTGAAAAAGGCTGACACTGTCCCCTCTGCAGTTGACAGAGAAGCCTCCAGAATAAAGGTGGACTACCTTTTGTACCCCTTAGTACTGTAGAGACAAATCAGTTGTAAACCCTAGGGGTATTGTAGTCACTTCCTTAGGATGAAGCCGTGGGCTATAAATATGGGGGCTCGGTAGGTAACATTTAACACTTTGAGCATTTACTGTTGAGCTCCTGTAGACAGACCTCGCTGTATTCATTCTGAGTTCAATTTATTTCAGTGTTCCTTGTTCAAGCGGCGAAGCCCTGCTTCTGTGTGCTTTTGCTTGAACTCGCGTTGCATACCTCGCTAGTTTTTAGTGCACCGAAGCCTGTTGAGGCGAGGGTTGTTTTTCGTGCGAGGTGTGCTTTGTCAGTGTGCATTCGCTCTGTGTAACAGGAGGTGTAACCTCGCTGCTTACTAGCGTAGCCCTGACCGAGGCCCGTTTTTGCTTCTTGTGTCGAAGCCCTTATCGTAGTCCGTTTTGTGTGCGTGTAGACCTTCGCGTACGAAGCCCAGCACCAGTTGCTGCCGCCAAATACTTGGTCGAAGTCCTCAGAGGGCTGTTCACTCGTGCGAAGGGTGAAGTGCGAAGCTTGCTCGGAGCACCTAGTGTGCGGAGCCTGCACTGACTTAGCAGAGTAGATTTTCGAGGGTTGTTAGTGGAGCGAAGTCTTCTTGGCTTCGAACTTTTGCTCCTGCGAAGCCTGTGTTCGGAGCTGTCGTAGTACCTCCGAACCAGACCTTCGAAGGTAGTATTCGAAGCCTGTTCCGCAGAAGACAGAACAGAACCGAAGGCTAAGTTTTTAGTCCTGAATTTTAAAAGCTCCCATTCACCCCCCCCCTCTGGTCGCCGTTTCCGGTCCATCACCATTAATAAAAAGGGCTTTACAAGACTTCGTATACATAGTAACCCTAAAAAGCTAGACCTGTGGGTCGGTTGGCGGAGCAGGAATGACAGGGGCTGGCGAGGCAGGAAGCGGTGGCCTTGTTTGCGCCTGCTTCTGCCGGCGGGCTTCGTCGATCCAAGCTTTAGCTACGACCTTGTGGTCCGTCTTCCAGGTTGACCGGAAGGCTTCCCAGGCCAAGGCTACATCCGAAGATGGCCGCAGCAAGTCATTGGATGCGAAGCTTCCAGGGGTCGAACCCCCGACTGAGCCGAGGGGGATCTGAAGAGACTCGAGGTGACGAAGAACCCCGATGCCGGCGCACAGACCGGAGATTTCTCCGTACCGAATGCCAGAGTTCATCATCAGCGACGAAGCTACTTGGATCCTTTTCAGCTTCCGGTCGAGGGGCTCGAGGGTCGCAGCAGAAGACGAAGGGCACATAGTGCCGAAGTACTCCAAGGTACCCTAAAGGGCCTCTAAGGTACGTTCCGCTATGCCAGAGTTCTTCTTCTCTGGTGCTTCCAGCCCTGCAGCAGTCGCAGATACCTCGGCCACCTAGAGCATTAAAGAGCTCTTCTGGGCCATTGCTTGGTTGAGAGCCCCCTGGAGCTCCACCAACTGCGCACTCGAAGCAGCAGCCGCTTGGCAGAGCCTTTCAACTTCCGCCCGAAGGACGACGCGCTCAGCCTCGACCTCTTGGGCTGAGGAGTGAAGTGTGTCGCTATCCGGAGGGCTTCATCGGACGCTGCCCTAGCCCTCCGTTCCACTAGGGTTTCTTCCTCCAGCTTGATGGATCTCTCATTGGAGTCGTTAAGAGCTGTCTGGAGGGTAGTAACCTTCCTTTTGAGGCGACTAATCTCAACCTCGTTGGAAGTCGCTGCCGCTCTAGCAAGGACAAATTGCTGCAAAAATAGCAAGTAAGTACCGAAGTATTTATGATCACTAATGAGAAGTAGCTGTGGTGTTTTTTCTTCATACCTGAAGGGCAGCCCTTTCGAGGGCTATGTTGAGGGTCGAAGCCCTAGCCTCGCTCAAAACGGAGAGCAAGTCTGAATTGGTGATATCCTGGCTTTTCTCTGCCAGGGGCTCCATGAGCCTTCGGAGGCCCTCCCGTTGCTCCAAGAATAGAGCCAGCAGAGGAAGCCAAGATAAGGCTTGATGGTCATCTGCTGCGGCTTCATCCTCCGAATTGCCGACGGAGGTCGTTGCAGGGCCAAGAAGAAGGCCGAGGCTGGATATGCTCTTACCTCTCCCCGGCACGAAAGAAGGCAAGGAGGGCGAAGCAGGGATACCCCGATCGTCGGCAGCTACCCCTTCGACCAAAGTCGCATCAACAGGAGCAACCTCGACCGTCAGAGCCGCCACCACAGGAGCGATCTCCGCCACCAAATCTGCTCCGAGGGGTGTATCCTCCGCTCCGACGGGCGCATCCTCCGCTCTGACAGTCGCATTCTCCGCCACCAAGCCTGGACCGTCCGAAGGCGCAGGTGGGTCCACTCGGGCGGCGGCCTCCAAAGATGCTGGGACTTCAGGCGCCGCCGGAGCATCGATGCCCTTAGAGGTACCTATTTTTTCAAGCAAAATTAATAAGTATATTGCAAGGAACAATTTTGCAGGTATTAGTCACAAAGAGAGCTTCGAGGAGTACCTTCGGAGGCCTCGTGAGGTAGGATCGCTGGATCCTCCAAGACCTCGTACATCTGAAGGATGTCGGCGAAGTCATCTCCCGAGGCCCTCTCCTCCGCATTCCCTGCCGGAGCCACGACTTCCGCCGTAACCGCTTTAGGTGTGGGTGAGTTGGGAGTGGCAGACCCCGACTCCACATGTACGACGACGGGCGCAGGGGGAACCGTCGGGGTTACGCCTGCTACCTCCCTAACGGAAGTTCTAGGGGGGACCTCCCCTAGGTCTTCATCGTCATCCAGGAGATAGGTCTCGAAGGCCGACGCTATCTGAGCGTCGGAGTCCTCCATCTCCTCGGAGGCCGAGCTCCGAGCGCCCGGCGACGAAGCTGACGAGGCAGGCGTCAACCGCGAAGGGGACTTCACTACTTTCTTCTTCTTGGGCGGCTGCTTGCTGGCTTTCTTGGATGGTTCAGCAGTGACCTTCCTTTTGTGAGCAGCCGCTCCGGTCGAGGCGAAGTCAGGAAGAGGAGGGGGCTCCATCCCGAGAGCTCCCCACACTCTGTTGGAACGGTCCCAGCGTCCCACCAGCTCTAGTCTCTTTTGCTTTTTGGCCATCGAAGGGGCTCCGAGGACTCGTTCGGTGGCTCGAACTATGTCCTCCAGAGCCAACACCAGAGGAGCCGCTGAAAGAGAAGGGTATGATATCGTAAATATAATTGTTTCCTTCATCTAATATAATGCTGCAGGAAATGAAGTCTTACCTAGGTTTCGGAGATCTCCCTCCAAGGCCTGTTGAAACATGATCGGCCAGTTAGCTCAGAGGGGAGGGATCCGAAGGGCGATAAACTCTTCAGCCAGATCACGCATACTCATGCGGCGAGCCACCGAAGTGAGCAGCCCTAGCCTCGTTGAGAGCAGGCTAGGATTCGGGGAGATCTCCGCCTCCTTCCGGAACCAAATCTCCTGGAGAGGACCTGCGAGTGGGGAGTCCTCTCCGACTTCGGCGTAAAACCACCGAAGTATCCAATTGGTGTACCATCTGTCATTAATGGCCTTTGCAGGAAAATGAAGGGCATGCTCCCTCCGCAGTTGGAAATTGACGTTGCCGAAAGCTATGGTCACCTTAGAATCCCCAGGCCCGTCCTGTGGCTTCGGTTGGCATATGGCCTCGTGGGTCGCGGCGAAGATTTCGGAGCGCCCCTCGCATCCCTCCGCCCAGAGCGCCCATTCGAAGACGGCTAGGCGTGCGATGGCGTTGGGAGACAGTTGAGGTAAGGTTATGTGGAACAGGTCTAGTACCTCAGCCAAGAAGTCCACGGCTGGAAGCCCCAAGCCTGCTTCGAAAAACGCTTTGAAGACCACCACCTCCCCGCTTCGTGGCCTTGGAGTTGATTCTGGTCCAGGGACCCAAGTCCTCAATTCGGCGCCCAGTTTCCCGTCCACGGCTTCTTCAATGGACTCAGCGGTGCTCACGGATTGACCGATGAGGAAGCTTTGAGCGATTTTCTTCTTGGAAGGCGGACGGAGCTCCCGAGGATTCTTGGGCCAAGCGCCGCCCGAAGTCCCTGCCATTTCCACTACTGCCGAGGCGGCCCACGCTTGCCTCTGCGCAAGGGTGCTGGCTGCCGCTGGAGCGGTGTGGCTAGTTCTCGCCATTCGCTCGGATGCTCAAGAGGTTGAAGGATTGGGGAAAGTAAATCGCGAGTACTGGAAGCGGTAAAAAGCCTCGGTTAATCCTTGTCTTTCCCTTTTATAACCGCTCGTCGGGTGCTACTCTTCGATTACTTTCATACTGCAGGTTCGGCTTCTATCGCTGGCAAGTGGGTCCAGTAAATGGAACGGCGAGCAACCGCCGTAAAAATCGACCGTTACCTTTTACAATGTGTAACGGTTACTTGTGTCGTAACGGCTATAATCAAACGGCTCTTCACGACGTTTGCGCTCCGAAACGGTTCTCTTCCCAGTACGTGTTCCCATCGCGTAAGGAACCTGAAGGGGGAGGTTCGAACACCTTGGATTCGAAGTCCTCTGTGAGCTATAACATGTTTGAATCTCCTTTAAGTCTTAAAAAATAGAAATGTTCCTTCCGTATACTGCCTTCTTTCTAAACAGGTTAACTACAGAGAGGCATATTCGAGGGGCTACTGTTGGGGGAAATTACTCCATTTTCAGGACTTAAAGATTAATACTTCAAAGGCTAAGAAGGGCTCCGAAGCTGGTGAGCCGTCGTTCGGAGGTAGAGGCGTCAAGCCGAAGGGTGCAGCGATGCGAAGCCTCGATGAACCCTCCGAATGGGAGATAAAGGCCCCGAAGCTGAAGGACAAGATTGATGAGATGTTTGGCTTATCTATCTGCCTTGTAGTGTTTTACCTCTTATAACCTTGTTCCTAGCACCGAATAGTTTCCACTATGTCGGTTGTAATCTAGGGGTAATTAGGTCTTTTCCTTATACATTTTTACCTATAAATACCCCCCTCTATACCCTGTAAAGAGGATCCCCCGGAACAAGTTATTCAATACACACATTCGGACTACTCGAGCTATTATCCAACTCGGAGGTTCGAGGCAGTCCTACAGCACAAACTCTTTGTTTGTTCGTTCTTGATCTCAGAGAACCTGTTGGTGTAACTTTTGCGCCAACACTGACTTTCCCCCAAGTAAATTTGTCTTCGTTCTTTAGAAGAAGTATGGGGACAAAAGCATCAATCTTGCCAAACAAGTTAGATATGAAGCGACGCAAATAATTAACCTTGCCTAGCAAATTTTGCACATCTCTCTTGCATGTCAATGCTTCAAAGTTCTTAATCTTCTCAAATCTCTTAGGATCAAACTAAATACCTCTTTCATGAATTATGAATCCTAAGAACTTGTCCGCCGACACGCCAAAAGCACACTTGAGCGGGTTCATCTTTAAGCCATACTGGCGCATCCTATAAAAAGCAACTCTCAAATCAACTAAATGGTTTCCCATGGCATCCTATTTGACTACAACGTCATCTATGTAGACTTCTAGCATAACTCCTAGCAAGTCATGAAAGATCAAGTTCATAGCACATTGATATGTAGCACCAGCATTCTTTAAACCAAAAGTCATAACAACCCACTCAAACAAGCCGACAAAACTAGGGCATCGAAACGTTGTCTTATAGACGTCCTCTTTAGCCATAAAGATTTGATTATAACCAGCGTTGCCATCAAGAAAACTTAATACCTTATGTCCTGAAGCATCGTTGATCAACATGTCGACTATTCGCATGGGATAATCGTCCTTTGGAGTAGTCTTGTTCAAATCCTTGAAATCAATACACACACGAATCTTTCCACTTCCTTTTTTCTACAGGCACAATATTAGCAACCCATTTAGCATACCTGCATGGCCTAATAAACTCAGCCTTGAGTAATCGTTCTATCTCTTCTTTAACTCGGTCATACACAGTCGAATTAAAGCGACGAGGGGGTTGTTTATATGGCCTAAACCTAGGTTTGATAGGCAGCCAATGCTCCATGAGCTCACGGCTAAGTCTAGGCATCTCTCTATACTCCCATGTGAAACAATCGACATACGACCGAAGCAACTTTATTACTTCGACCTTTTCATCAGCCTGTAAATTTTTGTTTACAAAAGTCGGCCTTGGAATAGTACCATCGCCTATATATACTTCCTCTAGAGGGTTGGCCGACGCGAAACCTTGACCTAACATTTCTACTTCGCTAAAATCTTCAATGGCTTCGGCAATACCGTCTTTAGAAGACTGATATTGCTCCACATGAGACTTTAGCCAATCAAGATTACTCTTACTAGACATGACTACTAGTTTAGAAATAGTCGTGCTACACCAGCTGGCTTCACAGACATGGGAACAAAACGTCCCTCGGACATGCTAACAAAGTCATAATCTGAGAGATCTCTACCTGTCAGACACTCTACCTTATCATGGATGGTGTCAATAGACACATCGGCCAAAGCAACCTAGGTCGAAGTATCAGTTGGTACAACCTCCACATCATCGTCGTCCCACTAAATCAAGCGCTGGTGCAAAGTAGACGTAATACAGTAATTTGCGTGAATCCAGTCATGCCCAAGTAGCACACTATAGTTACCTTGCTAAAGCCATTGAAGCCATTGAGCGTCAGGTTGGTCCTCATCAAGTCATCTTTATTCTTGTTGAGCTTCTTCAACAAAGAGTATGGCATTAGGTTGATGGTGGTGCCTCCATCTACAAGCATCCTCGAGATCAGCTTCCCGTTGATGTGACCCTTGACATAGAGAGGCTTCAAGTGACGAGCCATATCCTCGGGCTTCTCAAAAATAGCCTCATGTGGGCCGAGGCCCAACTGAGCGACCTTGGCCTCGTCCTGTGGAAGAGCAAACTCAATGGGTAACATGACAATGTTTATATCCATCGCCTGAGTAAGGGGCCCCTTAGAGACGGGTGTGTAGTCATTGTCCATCAGATCGTCCTCATCATCGCTCAGAGTAGGAGCCGAGTTATTTACGGGAACCAGCTTCGGCTTCCATACCTATCTCACTGCTGGTTGGGGATGGATCTCCACGAATACGGTGTCCCGCTCATCCTCGGCCTTCTTCTCACGTATCTCATGGGCTCGAAGACATTGTAGTCGCCTCTTCTGGGAATTGGTCATACCTGGGGGTGCCCATAAAGGTTGCGGCTTGGTGCCGGGCACCATAGATTTTCTCCTGGAATTTTTGGCCAAACGGGAATTGCCCAGATCGGCCTCAGCGATCTTGCGCTTAGCGAAACCCTGCTCTTGTTCACTGTCGGACGGGCCGGCCTTACTAGGCTGGTCTAACCGGGCTGTGTCGGTTGGATCGACCATAGGGGACCGGTCAGACCGACTGGTGTTAGATACTTGAAGGGACCCAGTCGGACCGGCCATAGTAGGCCGGTCGGACCGTAGTGGCACAGTCGGTCTGTTTGGCCCTAAGGCTGCGGTCTGACCAGCTATCTCCTCAGGACGTCTCGGTGGTTTGCCTTCGCCTTGCTCCACGAAGGCCCCTTTAGGGATTGGGACTTCCTGGGACCCCACATCGACGAAGATAGCCTCGGACGTCCTCGTGGTGTGATGGATAATCTGCCGAAGACGTCGCCTCTTGGAGCACTCACTTGACCTTGCACGTTAAAAAATTCGTACGGCATGAATGGAGGAATATAATATGGGGCAGGGTATCCGGGAGGCAGAATGTAGCAAGGGGGCCACTGCGCCATCGGCAGATGATACGGTGGTGGAGGGAATGGTGGCTCCAATGGTCTTGGCCATCGTGGGCCGAACCCATTCTTTTGAGGAGGGCTCGACTTCGCTAGAGGTCCTGGTCGAGCACTCGTCTTCTTGGCCCTCTTTTGATGCTTCTGGAGCAGCATGTTGTATGTCACCTTCGGCTTCTTGCGATTCATAACCGAAGACAATGCATTTCTGTTCACTTTCCACACTCCTACCTCAGGGTTCTTCGGCACGAGCATGTGTGGGCATGGTTCTCCAATCACGATCTCCTTCTCTTAGCGGACCCGGCCTACTCAGGCCAAATCAACACCTTCTTCCCATCGAGATCGATAGTGTTCACGGGGAAAGGGTCCTAGTCGAGCTACATCTTGGGACTTGTGTCCAATTTCAACCGTCCTTCTTCTATGGCCGAAGGAACCTGCCGACGAAAAACATTGCAATCGTTAGTAGAATGGGAATGAGAATCATGCCACTTACAACAAGCCCGTTTCATCAGGTCATCGGCAGTCGGAATGACGTGACCCTTCAGTAACCTGACAAGTTTGTTCTTCAATAAAAAATCAAAAATCTTATCGCACTTGGTCACATCAAAAGAATACTTCACCTCGCTGGGCCAACTCTTGGTAGGAGACGGCTGTAATTCAGTGTAAGTGATGGGCTTGGCCTTACTAGACCAAGTACACTCTGCGGTGTACATATCGGCCGAGTCATCCTCCCTCTCTGATGGTTCCTCATCAGAGTGCTCCATGATGTGCACCTCGACCTTGGGCTTGTTAAATGTCTTGGTGAATAATCTACTTTTGGCTCGGCTTTCCTGAACTAGAGCCTTCTACAGCACCTGACTAACATTGAAGAAATCCTGGCCATCTAGTTTCTCCTTAAGTTCAAAGTGAAGACCGTTAAAAGCTAGGTTGGCCAAGTATGTATCAAAAATGTTCAAAGTAAAACATCGGTTTCTATTGTCCCTAAAACGCTTAATGTACTCAGAAACACTCTCGTTAGACTTCTGTCTAACCGATGTCAAGTGTGAAAGTCTAAGCTCGGTCTCCCTAGTATAAAAGTAGTCATGGAACTTCTGCTCTAACTAGGCTGAAGTCTGAACAGAGTTCGGCGGAAACGTCAAAAACCAAGTGAAAGCGGTGCTGGAAAGCGATAGAGAAAATAATCTATGCTTCAACGCATCCGACCCACTATCTTCGCCACATTGTGCTAAGAACAGACCTATGTGCTCTAGGGTAGTCTTACTGCCTTAGTCGTCAAACTTTGTAAACCCTACCCTGTCCTCTAGGTGTCCAACCTGCAACCTCTCTAAACAGTGTGTGAATCCAATCGTCAAGCTCATCTACGCTTAATGCATGTGCGCATATCTCATGTGGGGCGCAACACATTGTGGTATGTCATGGTGTCGGCCATGTGGCTCCTCCTCTCGTGGTGGCTCATGATACGGGACGTAGTCGGGCCTATGTGGGTGTGCGGCAGCAGGAGGTGCGGGTAGCGCGGGGAGAGGTAACATAGGTGCGAGTGGTGGCGGCGCATAAAATGTGGCAGGGGCGGTCTGACCGGCCATAGGGCCATTCTGACCGAGGGCATAATGGCCGCTCAGATCGGCCTAATGGCCAGTCTGACCGACTGTTGCTGTCTGCTAGTTTTGGCACATGCTGGTCTGACCGACCCAAGGGCCGGTCTGACTGACAAAGTCATGCAGGGCTTCGGCCATGGATGGTGCATCCGAAGACGTGACAACTTTTCTGGTACTCCCATCAGTTCTACTGTATATGCAATGAACAGGGGGTACACTAGCTATCGGAGTGGGGGAGCGGCCTCGGAAAAGCCGAATCTCCTAAACATCGCCTCCATCTTCGTATCCAATTTCGATTCAACCATGGCCTCTACATAGTTTGCAACGGTAGCGCTAATGTCCTTGTCAACGGTGTTGGCTATCTTATGCTCGAGGTCCTGGGAGGACATTCGAGGAGACGATGGTGTTACCTTAACCCTAGAGAGATCGGGGATGTCATGGTCGCGCTTGACGAAGCCCTTGCGAGTATTGGTGAAGCGGCAAAGAAAAAGAGCATGAAGCTCCCTTGTCCTGGCGTCGAGGTCTGCTCTATCCTCCTCGGAGAGGTCATCGAGGGTGGGGATGATGATGTTGTCGTCATCGATCTCTGAGCTCCCCACCGGATTCATCGGCGTCTATGGTCCCATTGACGTAGAGGTAGTAGGTGTACCCGTCGCCGATGTAGAAGTGCTTGGCATATTTGTCTCCAACGGAGTCGCTAAAAAGTGTGTTGACACGAAAACGTGCCAAACGCACTGATGTCGATCCGGTGATCCAAAAGCATGCGGATATTTAGGAGTAAACCCCTAAACGTAACACAGCGTCGATGCCTTTTTCTGACAATCCTTAAACAGTGGTAAAGAAATAACAGAGTCGCCAGGAAATCAAATAATATTAGTCTAAAATTATTCAATTAACCGATGTGTGAGAAAAGTAATGAAAATAATTAAAACTAATTAAACTGGCCAGAGAAAGCTCAGTTCAACCGAAGTCCTGGCGGTTAGACCGACCAAGATAGTCCGGTCGGACCGAGGGCACACGGCCGGTCTGAACGGTAGTGCGAGGTCTCGCCGAAGGGGGCCTTCGTTGTACGAGTGCAAAGGGTGGCCCGAAGGTGTCCCTCCTGCCTTTGGTCGGTCAGACCGAGGGTATAACCCCGGTTAGAACGAAGTGTCCTCGACAATCTGGAACTTGACGCGAAGATGGGCTCCGGCGTGAAAGTACCCCTGGCGCGAAGTGACCTCCAGCGCAAAAACACCTTTGGTGCGAGGGGTGCTGGTTGTACTGTGGGTTCAACCCCGGTCAGACCGAGGGCTCCGACGCAGGTACTCCAGTGCAAAGTACTCCGACAAAGTGCTCCGGTTCAAAGGGGTTCGGTCAGATCGACTGTGACACATCGGTCAGACCAGCTGTTGTCGGCAATAGGGGTGATGGATCTGGCACACGCCGGTTAGACCGACCAGGCAACGTCATCCAGACTGACAGTGCTAGATCAGAATGCCTAAGTGCTATTGTGACTGTCTTGTCGTGGATAACTTGCAACCAAAGTTCTTGGCGAAGAAGATGAGGTGGAAACACTGCAAGAACACCAAAAAACCAGTGGCAATTCGGCCAAAAGACCGAATTACCGGTAAAAACCGATAAAATGATATAAATCCGTTACGTGGATGAAACGGAGGATTCACGAGCGAACCGACAAGAACTTACCGTGATTACGACACGGCGGACGGATGGTTTCCAGCGCAAACTAGCAAATATGTACGTGCTAAACTAAACCTAGGGCAAGGAAAGTAAATGTGATTCAACTTAGATAATAGATTGGATTTATTAGGGTTTGGGGGGTCTCCTTAAATCGGCATTGTCTCTATTTATAGAGGTTGCTCATGAGTTCCTAGGCTCTAAATGGACTTATACATGGGTTCCAAGTCATCAGCAATTAATTAGAGATAAAATACATCTAAAATCAGCTAATCTAAATCGGATACAGGGTTGGCCGGTCTAACCGGACCTATGGCTGGTCTAACCGAAGTGGTGCCGGTCAGACCGGCATGTGCCAGGAGTTAACATATTTTCGGCTAAATTACCAAAATTTGATATTTTGACAACTTTAATCATTAATGTCATTTTTTGCTATCGACAGTTGCGTCACTAAAGACCGTTTTTATAGTAGTGTATAATACTAATTAAAAATTGTTAATTAATTCAAATAAAATTATCATTTCGTATTAATAAAAATTTCAATGTAAAATATTTCAATTACTAAATTCAGACTAAAACTAAAATTATAATAATTTTAAGAAGTCAACGAGCTAATTATGTGCTATAAATAGTCCAATCAGTGTCTAAAAACTCTATGGCCATCTCGAACCATGTCCCTATCTTCCTCTCTACACTATTTTCTGGCAAGTGCAACATAAAACTACTCTCTAACCGGCTCTCTATCTTACTCCCTACTCTATCTGCCTCGCTAATCTTCCTGGCGAGCTCGCCATATGTAGCAAGCAGAAGTCCCTCGTTATCTCCAACTGTCAATGCAAGCATCCGACTGCTTCCCGCACGTACTCGGTACCAGATCGGCAGAAAATCACCGCGTCTCGCCCAACAGATCTCGCCACGAGCAGCCGTCGGATCTGCCCGATCGCCTAGCTGATCGGCTCACCTTGTCCCCCTGTCTGTAGCTTCCGCTGATCCTAGCGATTGCTTTGAAACGGCACGATCAAGAAATCCTAGCGAATGCAGAGCTTCGGTGGGTGGAGCTCGTGAGCTGTTGCTACTTGCAAGTTCTTTTTACTTGAGGGATTTTGTTTGATTCGTGGTGGTGAATGGTGTGATTCGTGGGCGCAACATCCTGGTGAGGGGAGGGTTAAGTTGGACGTGTCTGATGAGCTTTATTTATGTGCTTTTTTTAGTTCGGCTCTTGGCTATAGATCTGCCAGACAAATATCTGTATATCTTCTGTTACAGCTGATCTCTGTAGAGAGCGAGAAAAGAAAGGAGAGAAACAGGGTACAGAGATTGGCAAAGGTAGTGTAAAAAAATTAAACATTTTTCAGTTTGCAAATATTGTAATTTTATTGAAATTTAATGTAATTGATATATATTTCGAATTGTGAAAGGAAAAATATGGATAGATTATAAAATTGTAGTTATAATATATAACTGTTATAAATTTTGTTAGTGATAGTTATATAATATCAATAAATTATATGTTGATGAAATACAGTAAGTCAAATATAGGAATCCGTATGCAGTGTTTAAAAAATAAAGATTTATTCTTAACAGGAAGGTCCTATTTGAAGAGATAAAGAGACAAAAATGAGAAATTGGATGGATATGCTTTAAGTTTACAAAATCAAAAATGTAGAATTGAAGTAACACAAATACAACTACAATTAATGTATGTGTACGGTATAATCGAGTCATATAGATGGGATCTATAATATTGGTATATAGTTATTTCTTATCTAAGCAAAAGAAGATGTTAAAAGTAAGGAAGAAAATAGAGGGAAAGAAAGAAGAAATTAAAAACAATAAATATTTGATTCAGCTAGCTAACTTATATAAATATTATAAAGTTTTTTTTTCTAATTTCCATATTTGATGTCAAGATAGTATTGAAACACTACAATCTAGAAAAACAAATATTTAGCAAGTTCTCCGAGAAACCATAATTAAGAGAAACTGAATAAGTGTTCTACATAAAATTGTTGAAAAAAGGTAAAATATTTTACCCACACAAATACGCGGGGCTATCCTTCTAGCTAGTTATATTTATTAAAGAAAAAAGCAAGAAACGAAACGAAATCCAGCCATCCAGGCTACTTCGCCCGCCTCGTAACAGAAAAATTAACACAAGAAAGAGTAAATTATGCTTTTAGAATCACGCACGTTGGAAACAATCTCAAGATGAGCAAGTAAACTCTCCTCCTTTCTTCCTCCCAACCACACCAAATCATCTTTGCCGTGCAAAACAGTCTCCAGATTAATTAACACGTGTATTCTTGATCTACCAGTGAGCTAACTCTGGGTATATAAACAAGCCGAATGTTTTGTCTCAGGGAAACGTACGGCGAGGGTTGTACTGAATTCGCCGGCGAGAATGGCAGTTGCTGGCAGCGCGTGCTCCCCGGCGTTGGTGCTGGTGCTCGCCGCCGCCGTCGTCCTTGGCTGTCTATGCCTTGCCGCGCTATCGGAGGACGGTGCGTTCACGCGTTCGATCTGGATATGGTTTGCATTGGGTGTATTGTGTTTAGTGGTGTTGACTGTTGAGTTCAGTGTGTTAATGGCGATTGATGTGTAGAGCAACTGGAGAACCTGCGGTTCGTGCGGCACGCGCAGGACGCGCCACTGGTTTCGCACTACAACTACATCGTGATCGGCGGCGGGACGGCGGGGTGCCCGCTGGCGGCGACGCTGTCGGAGCACTCGCGGGTGCTGCTGCTGGAGCGAGGGGGCCTGCCGTACGGGAACATGTCGAGCCAGCAGCACTTCACGGACGCGCTGGCCGACACGTCGCCGTCGTCGCCGGCCCAGCGGTTCATCTCGGAGGATGGCGTGGTGAACGCGCGAGCGAGGGTGCTCGGAGGGGGAAGTTGCCTCAATGCCGGGTTCTACACGCGGGCGAGCAACGAGTACGTACGCGCCGCCGGTTGGGACGCGCGGCTGGTGAACTCGTCGTACCGGTGGGTGGAGCGGTCGCTGGTGTTCCGGCCCGACGTGCCGCCGTGGCAAGCCGCGCTGCGCGATGCCCTGCTCGAGGCCGGCGTGACGCCCGACAACGGCTTCACCTTCGATCACGTCACCGGCACCAAGATCGGCGGCACCATCTTCGACAACAGCGGCCAGCGCCACACCGCCGCCGACTTTCTCCGCCACGCCCGCCCCAGGGGCCTCACCGTCCTCCTGTATGCCACCGTCTCGCGAATTCTCTTCAGGCGCCAAGGTACAGCAACACGTACCTATCGAATCCTCTTCAAGCTATGAATTCAAATTTAGAGTATACATTTCAAATTTGAATCTGGAGTTTCTTTGGGCTGGTTGCTCGTAAAAAGTCAAAATTTATCTAAATTTTGGGATGGCAGATGGGGTGCCGTATCCGGTGGCGTACGGAGTGTTGTTCGCCGACCCATTGGGGGTGCAGCACCGGGTATACCTCCGGGACGGAGCGAAGAACGAGGTGATTCTGTCGTCGGGGACGTTGGGAAGTCCGCAGCTGCTGATGTTGAGCGGCGTCGGGCCGCAGGCGCACCTGGAGGCCCACGGGATCGAGGTGCTCGTCGACCAGCCCATGGTCGGACAGGGCGTAGCTGACAACCCGATGAACTCGGTGTTCATCCCGTCTCCGGTGCCGGTCGGCCTCTCCCTCGTGCAGGTCGTCGGCATCACCCGCTCCGGCAGCTTTATCGAGGGGGTGAGCGGCTCGGAGTTCGGTGTCCCCGTCACCGATGACGTCTACCGCCGCGCACGCAACTTTGGCATGTTCTCTCCCCAGACCGGGCAGCTGGGGACGCTGCCGCCGAAGCAGAGGACACCGGAGGCACTGCAGCGCGCGGCGGAGGCGATGCTACGACTTGACAGGAGGGCGTTCCGGGGAGGCTTCATCCTGGAGAAGATCCTCGGGCCGGTGTCCGCCGGCCACATCGAGCTACGCACCGCCGACCCGCGGGCCAACCCGGCGGTGACGTTCAACTACTTCCAGGAGGCGGAGGACCTGGAGCGGTGCGTACATGGCATCGAGACGATCGAGCGGGTGATCCAGTCTCGCGCATTCTCCAACTTCACCTATGCCAACGCCTCCGTCGAGTCCATCTTCACCGACTCCGCTAACTTCCCCGTCAACCTACTGCCACGACACGTCAACGACTCGCGCTCGCCGGAGCAGTACTGCAGGGACACCGTCATGACCATCTGGCACTACCACGGTGGCTGCCACGTCGGCGCCGTCGTCGACGACGACTACCGGGTGTTCGGCGTGCAAGGTCTCAGGGTGATCGATAGCTCCACGTTCAAGTACTCCCCTGGCACCAATCCGCAGGCCACCGTCATGATGCTCGGCAGGTAACCGAAATAATTTTTCACTCTTTCGCCACATTATTTATGTGAAATTTAGTTTTTTATCATATCCCTTCTTTTTCTATATATATATATATATATATATATATATATATATATACGGGAACGCTATTCTACATCACATGTATAGAATAACTATTCTACACCGACTACTTTTAGTAGTAGATTTTTTCAGTAGAATAGCAATTGAGTACTACTTTTTTCTTAGTAGTAGATTTTTCGGTAGAATAGCTATTCTATACCCATGGTGTAGGATAGCATTTATATATATATATATATATATATATATATAACAATGTGTGAGTTGAATTCATTTTAAAATATATGAGATGAGTAACCCTGCAGTTTTCCATCTGGACAGGTATATGGGTGTGAGGATTCAGGCTGAGAGATGGAGGAAATGATGAACAAAACATATTTCATTTCACGATGGCTTAGGGACCAAAAATGCGTGTAATTCATGCAAAGGAAAATGTGCAGCTGGCTTTAGAATAGGTTTTATTTTTCACCCCCTTAATTTTTACTGTTCTCTAGACATTGGTTCATTATCTGCTTGTTGAGAATGCCATACTTGGATCCCTGGAAACGCGTGAGGCATTGCTCAGCATTGCAAAACAAAACTGAAACTTATGTCACAAATGCACAAAGAAGGAAATCAAGAAATAAATGAAATGAAATTTCGGTAAGAGTGGAAAAGGAATTATTCTAGCGACATTAGTACGGATTTTGTTTTTGAGTTGACCTCAATAAAAAGCTAAACCAGCAAGTGAAGACTCAACATAATTATAGTAGAAACTTATTTTACATGTTATAACTTCAGATTTAAGATTTATGCTAGAATGATAAAATAAAATAGTATAAATTTTTATTTTTAGTTAAAAATAAAAAGTGAAGGATTATTCCACGAAATACCATTGGTACACATATAGTTCTATATCTAAATTTTTTTCTAGAAATGATTGAGTTCCAACAAATTTGGGGTCTGTGGTTGTGCCAAAAGGGATATTAATCAATTGGTCGAATGCTCGTTGCTATGAAAAACATAATCCCTATATCTAAAAATAAAAAGTGAAGGATTATTCCAGGAAAATAAAAAAGTGAAGGATTATTCCACGAAATACCGTTAATACACATATAGTTTTGTTGACACCGAGATTTGGTAAAGCCCAATGCCCACTAACGAAGGCGTATGGTCAATAGAAGGTCAAGAAAGATTCGGTCAAAGAAAGTCAAAGGAGTCCGTCCGCAACAGCTACATGATCAGAAGGAGAGCCAATGGAGATAAGAACAGAAGGCGGTTACAGATTCATTCGGAATCGGGTGTATAAGTTACTTAAACGACAAGTCTACGGACTATAAATATGTATCCTTAGGTTAGATTAGTTAACTCTCATTCAATCAATAATCGGCGCATCGCCACCCATGTGCCCCAAGGTTATCCAGCGAGACTTGGGCTCTCGGAGCTAAGTTGCATCATTTTTATCTCTGGCGAAGAGGTGAGTCCCACCACTCCCGACGTCCGTGCTAGTTGTTCTCAGTGTATTTGGCTAGGTCTAAGGCTGCATCAGTTAGGTTTGATCTCTTAGATTGAAGTGATCTAGGTTTGATAGTTTGAGTCTTCATCGATTAAGTCCGACATCTCTTTCTATTGTTTCTTTTTCATTCTGTATACTGTTCATCTAAATAAAGTTTGCCCGATTCGTTGATATATTGTTCAGATCATTGTGACTAGATACTGTCTCGGTTAGGTCCGATCTAGTTATTATAATGATTTCCATGATATAGATTTGTTATTTGGCATGCTTTATTTATTTCTATCAGAGTACAAGTTGATGGGCTATCTTTAATTTATCTTCGTATCATGTTCACCGTCGAAGGGTGTACATCGGCCTATATGCATATCTTGTTTTTCCCTATCGGCTGATGGCACACTCACTCAATTGGTCTAACTTGGGCTATCGGCCGTATGGCTGATCGGCACATTGGTTCACGATTTTATCTTTTACGCCACAGTCATCAGCTTGCCAGCCGATCGGCTATGCTACTAACATCTATCTTTTCTGACCTCTTATCAGTTGCAGGGTCAAACTGATTGGCATGTCGTAAACCCTTTTCTAAGACGTACGACCTGCACTGGAGTTAAGCAGATCTCTCAGGCCACGTGTGTATCAGTGTGTGACCAAAAAGCATGCCAACAAGTTCTATATCTATTTTTTAGATATAATTGATTAGTTCCAACAAATTTGGGGTCTATGGTTGTGCCAAAAGGGATATTAATCAATTGGTCGAATAATTGTTGCTATGAACGGCATAAGACCTATACATAGGAATCCTACTCTCACTGCAAGAAAACAGGGAACTTTCATCGGCCAAAGCCGATGGAAGTTAAGCCAATACCAACGGAAGAAGCTAACTTCCGTCGACAAAATCATAACTTCCATCGGCATCTTCCCGATGGAGGCATTTTGACTTGAGTTAGCTAACTTCCATCGGTCACGCCTGGCTGATGGAAGTTATCAGGGCTTTTGGCCATGTTAGCAAAAATTCATAACTTTCGTCGTTCAAGCCAAGGCCGACAAAAGTTAATGCTCCATAACTTCCATCGGCTATGATCAGCCGGTGGAAGTTTATGCCCACTAACTTCTGTCAGCTGACCATAGCCAACGGAAGTTACCTGGAATTTTATTATTATTGTTTTTCTGGTTCTCCCATTCACATTCACATCCAACCACACAATCACAAATTCACATTCACATATCCAAAAAATAATTACACATTCACATTCACATCCACAAACACATTCACACATTCAAAATCGCATCCACAAATACATTCAGACATTCAAAATCACATCTCTCCCCAAATACATCCACAATCTTCACCTCTACATTCACATACCATTCACATTCACAAACCATTCACATTCATAAACCATTCACATTCACAAACTTAACCATTCACCTCCACATTCACAAACCATTCACATTCACATTCTCCACTTTAACAAATCATTTACATTCATAAACTTAACAATTTAAAGTCACAACTCATATTTAAAGGCACAAGTCGTGTTCAAATTCACAAGTCGCGTTCAACTCCATAAATCGACAAGTCATACGTACTCAACACCCTCACTTGGTTGATTCAAATTGTGGGTGCAGCCACTGCCTCTCGGATCATTAACATTTGAAGCCGAGGGTCCATCCTGATCGAGTGTACGGACAATCTAAAGCAATAGATAAAATTAGGGAAACATTATCAACTAACAAAACAACTCAAATAACCATCTAAATGCTAACTCAAGTAATGACATGTCAGGAGGTACCTCGGCTACAGGAGGATGAGAAACCATGTTGAAGAATATGGTTTTAATATTCCAGATGTGATGAGTGATTGTCAACGGAATCAAAGGAAGGGAGAGATGAAGACCTGCCGAGTCTGAGGCGCATGTGACTCAGGTACACGGGAAGCGAGCGACAGCCAGGCAGAGGAGCCGCGGAGTCGGGCTGGCCCAATCCAGGTACATGGCTAGGAGCGGCAGATGATCCACTGGTCTGTTGACTGGGTTTGACTCAGGTACACGGGCGGTGAGCGATTGCCAGGCTGAGGAAGCTGCGGGGTCGGGTCGGCCCAATCCAGGTACTCGGTGCAAAGACGGTGTACGCTTTGTCAGTTTCGGCACAAAACTGACAATCTATGATTAATTCATTTTTAGGTTATTAATATTTAGTTTTTAAGTTTAGAATATTTTTATTTGAGTCAGGTGATTTTTCTAAGAATATTTTTGTTATTTTCGGAATTTATTTTAGAGTCAGTTTATTTTACCCGAGGGTAAATTAGTCTTTTCATGTATTAGGATTTGCCTATAAATAGGCCCCTATCCCCCCTGGGGATAGATGACTATTTTTCAATAATCAATCTACAGTCCAAAATATTCGGTCATCATTATTCGTTTTTCTGGTTTCAATCTGGGCTACCGTTCTTCCTGGTTTTGGCTGCCGGCGTTTGTGCTCACGTGAGCGAGGTCCACGGCCACCTCGTCGGCCACGCACGCCCACGGCAGGGGTGCATCGGCTACACAAGGGAAAAAGCTCATTAGCTTTTCTGCCATCGGGAGGCGATCCGCAGGCAGCGTGCGGGCACGCGCATCAACAGGCGGCACCAGCTTTTGCCGTGGGCCCCATGTTCCAGCAGCAGGCTTTTTTCTCCTCGCGCAGCGCACGGAGGCTAGAAGCAGGCGTCTGCCGCAACCCACCGGATCTGGGCTTCCCCAAGACGTTGGCAGCGAGCGGACCCCACGGTGAAACGGCGCTGGCTGCAGTCCACGGCTGAACGCAGCAGTTTTTTTCCCTAGCGTTTTGCTTTGATTCATGCACACGGTGATCGAGGCAATAGAAGCAGCAAGGTTTCCTTGCGCCGGCAAGCACACGGCGGGGCGGGACATCATGGCGCCGGGCGGATTTTCGCACGCAGCCACGAAGGTAAGTTTCTAATCTCCTATTTTTTAGTAGATTATATTTTTGAGATAATCATCTATTAATTAATTAGAGAAAAATTCGTTTAGAAATTTCGTGTTAATTTAATCTACTAAACTATTTTTCTTGGATGATCTATATTTTATTCAGTTAATTAGTATTTTATTTTTAGACGGCAATCTAAACATTTTATTAAGATATTTAGTGTTTTTATTACGTCATTAAATATTTCTAGTATTCATTTTTATTTACTGCAGTGATTCTTTTTAGTTTAGCTTTAATATCATTTTAATTAGGACACCGGTCATTTTTAGGCTAGACGAATTTAGTTCCTGTAATTTGCTTTGGTACTATTTATTTGATTTGTCGGAGTGCGTCGGGTGTTGGGATTAGATCACAGTTTAGCAAGAAATTTTTAGGCGCCCATTCACCCCCCATATGGTCGCTACTTTTGGTCCTACAAGTGGTATCAGAGCAAGGTTAGGGTTTTATAATATCTTAACCGATTCTAAACCTAGGTAGTGACCATGACATCTTCTAGCAAAATCCCGTCCCTAGAGACTTTTGGCTACACTTATTGGAAGACTCGCATGCGAGCATACCTTATGAGCCAGAGCTCAGACATATGGGAGATTTGTGTTCATCCTAATTTCATGATAACGACTATTGCTGCGGATACTGCTGAAAATGTAGTTACCCAGCATCAAAATAATAGTAAGGCGGTGAATATTTTATTTTCTGGTCTAGGTCCTAGTGAGTTTGAGCGTAGCCATCTCACCACTGCTCGAGAGATCTGGGCTACCCTCTCAGGTCAAGGCTAGGCTCTACCAGACCTACCGGCGTGAGTATGAAAATTTATCACAAAAGCCGGGTGAGACTGTTGAGGCTTTGTTTGGTCGTTTTCAATCGATCATTAACAAGCTTCGTGTTAACAAGGCCGAGGGTGATCAGCTGGTCTCGGATCATGAATAGGCGCTTAAGGTACTCCATACCTTGGATCCTAAGATCTGGGAGATCAAGGTCTCTTCTATTGTTGAGAGCACATCTTATGATACCTTGACCATCGTAGAGCTTTTTAGTAAGCTCAAGGCCTCAGAGGTCGATATCTAGTTGAGATCAAATCTCACTGGTTCTGGATCAAAGACTCTAGCGCTTGCGACACCATCTGCTGATCCTAATGCCATGAGTTGTACTGTGTTTTCCTTGATGTCTATTTCCGAGGAACAACTTGATACTCTATGAGATGATGATCTGTGCTTGTTTAACAACCGGGTGCGACATGTTTATGATAAGCGAATGTTTAAGAGACACGGCACAAAATCCGGATGCTTTGAGTGTGGTGATACAGGTCATTTCATTGCCGACTGCCCCAAGCGGAAGAATTACAAGAAGGGAACCGGCGGAAACTCCTACGACTCCGACAAGTACGACAACTCTACCAAGGGCAAGCCCAAGACTAGATTCTTACGTAAAGCTTTGAAGGACCACAGACGTGAGAACAAGAAACGAGACAAGGCTTTCTTCGCCGAGATGGAGAAAAGCTACTCCAAGAGATCCTCGTCTTCCTCCTCATCGTCGAGCTCAAGTGATGAAGAGATCGTGATCAGGAAGGGGAAGGACAGGGATGATCCGGCGGACCTCTGTTTCATGGCCTTCGGGGACAAGCCGAAGAGACGCTCACGTGACAGCCGAAGACCCCCCGAGAGCTTCTGCTCAATGGCTCTTGGGGAGAAGAAAGAAAAGGACTCCTCCGACGACTCCGACGACGACGACGAGAAGGTATCATCCTATAAACAAGAAGTTGTTAATTTATTAGAACAGAACCGTCAGGAATTGAAGTATAGGGAGAAACTGCTTAGAGGGGCTAAGAAGAGGATATATGAGCTTGAGAGTGAGCTTGCCACAGCAAATGGCAAGATTGAGAGTCTGTCTTCTTCCCCTTGCTTGGGTGATAGTGGTGAGTGCCCTAACTGTGAGGTGTTGTTGTGTGACCTGACGACTCTTAAGTCTAGGTACACAGAGAGAGTAGATGAGAGAGACGCATTGGCCACTAAGCTTGAGAGCGCTCAGCAGGAGCTAAAAGATGCTCATGCCACTGTCGTCGCACCTTGTGTAGACTGCCCATCTCATTTAGCTAGTATAGCTGAGCTGAGAGCCAAGAGTGATGAGCAGTTGAGCGAGTTAGCTGGAGTGAGAAGTGAGTTGGGGCAGACTAAGCTAGAGATTGAGACCTTGTCAGTTCCATCCACTGTTTGTGAGAACTGCCTGTCCATTAGAATGGAGTTGATCAAGCTAAAAGCTGAGAAGTCTGTCGAAGCTGATAAAGAGTGTGAGATCTGCTTGTCTCAGATGGAGGTGTTAGCTTCTTTGAGAGAGGAGCTAGCTAATGTTCAGAATGAGAACTTTTACCTCCATCAGATCCTGAGTTGGATTAGTGCTAGAGAGCCACAGCTCGGCATGATGATCCAGCAATTCAAGAGACAAGATCGTTTTGGAGTAGGTTACACATATACCAAGGCTGATTTTGAGAGCGCCATTAGCCGTGCAGTGGAGTGGAGTGAGATGACTCCCGAATAGAGATATCCCAAGACTCACTCCACTAAGTCCTTTAAGGATAGTCAGCCCAAGGATGGAGTGATCCAAGAACAACCTAAAGCTCCACCTAAGAAGCAGATCTGGGTTCCTAAGCCTAAAACTCTTCACACTTCTCTTGATTCTTTACATGGACCCTCTCACACCAAAGATGCTTCACCCAACACCACCAAGCCTAAGAACCCTAAGCCACAACAACATCCCAAGAAGCCTACCTATCACTGTGAGTTTTGTCAGAGAGACGGGCATCTTGAGGAGTTTTGCTTCAGGAGGAAGCGGGTTGAGCGAGCAGAGAGAGCTCGAGGTGGGCAGGAGCAGTTCTACCAGCAGGGTGGTAGACAGAGAGTTCCTTGACATAGAGAGAGGCTAGAGGCCAGGCCACGTCGTGTAGGTGGTGGTAGAGGAGACGGTTCTCATGACCGTGCTCCAGAGGGTGACTTTTGTTCCGGCAGAGTTCCAGGTCGTTATGGATACGATTTTGGATCTCGTGACCATGATTTTAGGCAGAACAGAGGACCTCACTTTGAGTTGCGTGGTGGTCCTGACTCATACGATTCCTTCTGCTTTCCTACTTACGAGCAGATGGCTCGACACTTGTTTAGTACTTTTGCTAGACCTAGTGGTCGACCATTTGCTCCCACTCATGACCATTGATCTTGCAGGATCGAGGACTGGAGGACGTATGGATCATGGATTCAGGATGTTCTCGCCATATGACGGGACACCGCAGATGGTTCTCTAGCCTCACTCCCCCGAGCTCCAAGGAATACATCACTTTCGGGAACAGTGGTCAAGGAAAGGTACAAGGCATTGGGTCGATTCGTATTTCTGATTATTTTTCTTTGAAGAATGTTGCTTTAGTTGGAAATCTGAACTTTAATCTAATTTCTGTTTCGCAACTGCTTGAGGATGGTTTAGAAGTGCGCTTTAAGAAGGGCATGTCTTCTTTGTCGACTCTAGAGGATCTTTAGTTTGCCGGGTCCTACCTTTCGGTAAGGTTTTTCGTATTGATTTCTCTAGTTCTTCTGGCCCTTCTCGCTGCCTGATGGCTGGATCCTCCTCTGAGTTATGGAAGTGGCATAGAAGGTTAGGCCATTTGAGCTTTGATCTACTTGTTAGATTGAGTTCTATGAATCTTATCCGAGGATTGCCTAAGCTTAAGATGGAGAAGGATCTAGTGTGTCATCCTTGTCGTCATGGGAAAATGGTTGTCGCTTCTCACGCACCTGTGACTCAGGTGATGACTTCGTACCCGGGAGAGCTGTTACACGTGGACACAGTAGGTCCACCTCGAGTACGCTCAGTTGGTGGGAAGTGGTACGCTCTTGTGATAGTTGACGATTTTTCTCGTTTCTCGTGGGTTTACTTTCTAGAGTCTAAGGATGAGACTTTTCAGTATGTTCATGACCTGATTTTGAAGCTGAAGAACGAGAACAATGGTCTGATGTGAGCAATTTGTTCAGACAACGGATTTGAGTTTAAGAACTCTCAGTTCGTTAGTTTCTGTAGTGAATAGGGTCTTGATCATCAGTTCTCTTCTCCTTACACTCCCCCGTAGAATGGCGTTGTGGAGCGAAAGAACCACACGCTTGTCGAGATGGCCAGGACGATGCTTGATGAGCATAGGACTCCTAGGTGTTTTTGGGCTGAAGCAATGAACACAGCTTGCTATCTTGCCAACCGCATTTTCCTTAGAGCTTACTTAGGTAAGTCATCATATGAGTTGCACTTTGTTAGACAGCCCAACGTGAGTCACTTGCGAGCTTTTGGATGTAGTGCTTTGTGCTTAAGAAGGGAGGGCATTTGGATAAGTTTGAGTCTCGTTGTTGGGATGGAGTCTTTCTAGGTTATGCTTTGCATTCACGAGGCTTTCGTATTTGGAACCTAGACTCCCAGATGTTTGTTGAGACGTGTGAGGTTTCCTTTGATGAGTCTTTGCCCTCACCGACTCCTTCTTTTGAGCTTTCTGGAGATGATGAGCTTGGAGAGTCCATCTTCGAGGAAGATGATGACCCTCCTGCTGTTGATGAGGGTGGGCTCTCTGCACCACCTGCAGACCCCACACCTTCTGAGACTTCGACTGAGGATGAGGACGGACCTCTAATTACTCCTACTTTGATCGAGCCTCCTCAGCTGAGTCCAGAGGTGCCAGTTGCTGACTCTAGTGAGGTGACTTCAGATCACCTAGGATCCCGAGCAGTTCAGCGTGATCACCCTTCAGAGCTCATCATAGGTGATCTTACGGAGAGATCTTTACGTTCCTCAGCTGGTTCACTTGCTATGTTTGTTGAGTCTTTCTTGGTTATGCTTTACATTCACGAGGCTTTCGTGTTTGGAATCTAGACTCCCAGATGCTTGTCGAGACTTGTGAGGTTTCCTTTGATGAGTCTTTGCCCTCGTCGACTCCTTCTTTTGAGCTTTCTGGAGATGATGAGCTTGGAGAGTCCATCTTCGAGGAAGATGATGACCCTTCTGCTGATGATGAGGGTGGGCCCTCTGCACCGCCTACAGACCTCACACCTTCTGAGACTTCGACTGAGGATGAGGACGGACTACTAATTACTCCTTCTACTTTGATCAAGCCCCCTCAGCCGAGTCTAGAGGAGCCAGTTGTTGATTCAGGTGAGGTGACCTCAGATCACTTAGGATCCCGTGCAGTTCAACGTGATCACCTTTCAGAGCTCATCATAGGTGATCTTGCGGAGAGATCTTTACGTTCCTCAGCTGGTTCACTTGCTATGTTTGTTGAGTCTACCTTTGTTGCTAGTTTTGAGCCCCGAGACATTTCTCATGCTCTTTTCGATTCAAATTCGATCAACGCCATGCAAGAAGAGCTTGAAAACTTTGTTCGCAATCGGGTTTGGACACTAGTTGAGCTGCCAACTGGATGCAACACCATAGGCACCAAGTGGGTGTTTAAGAACAAAGAAGGAGAAGATGGTGTTGTGGTGCGCAACAAAGCTCGATTAGTGGCACATGATTTCTGTCAAAAATAAGGTATTGACTTTGAAGAGACCTTCGCCCCTGTTGCTTGCCTTGAGTCCATTCGTATTCTTTTGGCCTTTGCTGCTTCTAAAGGTTTTAACCTTCATCAAATGGATGTCAAGAGTGCTTTTCTAAACGGGTATATAGAGGAGGAGGTATATGTTAAGCAACCCCCCGGTTTCGAGAACCCTAAATTTCCACGACATGTTTACAAGTTGTAGAAGGCTTTGTACGGTCTGAAGCAGGCCCCCTGGGCTTGGTATGATCGCCTGAAGCAGTTCTTGTTGCAGAAAGGTTTGTGATGGGTTCTGTGGACAAGACTCTTTTCTTGCTTAGAGATGGCGCAGACCTATTGGTTGCTCAGATGCATAGCGAGTTCGAGATGAGTCTCATGGGAGAACTCAAGTACTTTTTAGGACTCCAGATCAAGCAGACCAAGGACGGCATTTTCATCCACCAGGGTAAGTATACACGAGACATGCTAAAGAAGTTTGACTTTGGTGGAGAGCTAAAGCCACAGATGACCCCAATGGGTACATCTGGAGGTCTTGACAAGGACGAGGACGGCGTCAAGGTAAACGAGAGAGAGTATCGAGGGATGATCGAAAACGCTGCTATACTTGACTGCGATGAGACCGGACATTCAGTTTGTCGTGGGTGTGTGCGCGTTTTCAGTCTTCGCCACGTGCATCTCATCGGCAGGCTGTGAAGCGTATTTTCAGGTACCTTACTTATGCTCCTAATTTAGGTCTCTATTAGTATGCATCATCGTCTCTTGATTTAGATGGTTTTTTCGGACGCTGATTTTGGTGGGTGCCGGCTGGATCTCAAGTCTACATCCGGTACTTGCCAGCTTCTTGGTTCTTCACTTGTTTCTTGGTCCTCTAGAAAACAATCTAGAGTTGCGCTTTCTACTACTGAGGCTAAGTATGTAGCTGCTGCTAGCTGCTGTTATCAGTTGGTTTGGATGATTTCTACTTTGCGGGATTTTGGGTTGGTCTTCCCGGCTAGAGTTTCTTTATTTTGTGATAGCACCAGTGCAATTAGTGTAGGGAAAAACCCATGTCTTCATTCAAAACCCAAACATATTGATGTGCACTTTCACTTTTTGAGGGATCAATATGAAAAAGGAGTCATTGATCTAATTCATGTTGATACTCATCAGCAGTTGGCTGATATTTTTACCAAACCCCTAGATCAGTCTACTTTTGAGCGTTTACGAGAGGATTTGGGAGTTGTGTATCCTTTTTAGGATACTTTGTGTCAGCTTTTTTCTCTTTTTTTATTGAGTCTTTTTGTGTGTGTTCATATCATGCATAATCATCAATCACGTTTTGAGCTTGCTTCTATTATATCATTAATCTGCTTTACTTTCTCTACCTAGTATATGCTTTTGATTACCTATCGATGATCATGTTCTGTTTCAGTTCACATGATATATCTGATATTTGTCATATGCATGACTTTTATGTTTTAAAATTGAAAAATGATCACCATTGCTTCTGGTAACTAGCATGTGTAGGCTGAATGTGTTCGCTATCTTTTACATGCCTTGTAGCTAGATCCTTACTTAGATGCAGATATGCAACTTGGACATTTATATGCTTTAAATATGCAAGATGTGCTATAAAAATGATAAAAATTCAGAAAAATGAAAAATTTACGCATTTTTATGATTATTAGAAAAGATCCAGGTGGGTTTGCTTTGTCGCATTGCATTGTTCTAGACTGCTTACCATAGCACATTGGTATGAACTAGGACGGTGTAATGTATGCCAAGACCAATGTCTTAAGCTTCTGATGGTCCAGTTCTGGCCTAGGCTTGACTTGCTTAGTTAGCATAAGGTTTGACATGCAAATAACCCCTGGCAGAAATGAAAAAATAAAAGGGAAAAAGAATTAGTCTAAAAAATTTAAAAAGATGACAAGCTTGCTGAAGCACTTTGTTTTAGACAATGCTTATCTTGATAGATATCAGTTAGCTTTTGCATCTCATACTTTACTCTGCTTGTCAACTAGAAAATGTGGTGGTGCTTTTGTTTGCAAAAATCGAAAAATACGTGCTAATGACTCCCTTTAGATATCATCTGTTGCACTGATCATGTCATGTATCTTAGACAATATATCTTATGTTATACCTGTTAGATATTGTAATTGCAGTTAATCATATCTAAGAAGCATGCTTTTTACACTCCACCTGCACCCCATCTGCATTCATGGCATATTTTGAGGGGAGCTGCATTTTAGGGGGAGTTTGTGTCTATGTCTCTTTAGAGTGCATTTAGTCTCACTTGATGACTCCAATTGTAAACAAGGGGGAGAAATCTTGGATATATTTTGGTTTTCTCTGGGATTTATTTCAGGGGGAGTTTGTTCTTGTTGGTAATTCTGAGATTTGCACTTGTTTTTGAGGCTTTATTTTTGGTTAACCATAATGACCATTTTTCTTGCTTTTGTTTGGCGTTTGGTCATTAGGGTTAAACTTTTATTTTCTTTCTTCTATCTTCTTTCGTCTTTGTTTTTCTGTTTTCACATGTTTTGCAGGTTCTGAAGATGAGCTGAAAAGGGTGTTGACAATGCACTCATCAAGGGGGAGATTGAGAAACCATGTTGAAGAATATGGTTTTGATATTCCAGATGTGATGAGTGATTGTCAACGGAAGTCAAAGGAAGGGAGAGATGAAGACCTGCCGAGTCCGAGGTGCGTGTGACTCAGGTACACGGGCAGCGAGCGACAGCCGGGCAGAGAAGCCGTGGAGTCGGGCTGGCCCAATCCGGGTACATGGCTAGGAGCGGCAGATGATCCACTGGTCTGTTGACTAGGTTTGACTCAGGTACACGGGCGGCGAGCGATTGTCGGGCTGAGGAAGCTGCGGGGTCGGGTCGGCCCAATCCGGGTACTCGGTGCAAAGACGGTGTACGCTTTGTCAGTTTCGGCACAAAACTGACAATCTATGATTAATTCATTTTTAGGGTATTAATATTTAGTTTTTAAGTTTAGAATATTTTTATTTGAGTCAGGTGTTTTTTCTAAGAATATTTTTGTTATTTTCGGAATTTATTTTAGAGTCAGTTTATTTTACCCGAGGGTAAATTAGTCTTTTCATGTATTAGGATTTGCCTATAAATAGGCCCCTATCCCCCTGGGGATAGATGACTGTTTTTCAATAATCAATCTACAGTCCAAAAAATTCGGTCGTCATTATTCATTTTTCTGGTTTCAATCTGGGCTACCATTCTTCCTGGTTTTGGCCGCCGGCGTTTGTGCTCACGTGAGCGAGGTCCACGGCCACCTCGTCGGCCACGCACGCCCACGGCAGGGGTGCATCGGCTACACAAGGGAAAAAGCTCGTTAGCTTTTCTGCCATCGGGAGGCGATCCGCAGGCAGCGTGCGGGCGCGCGCATCAATAGGCGACACCAGCTTTTGCCGTGGGCCCCACATTCCAGCAGCAGGCTTTTTTTCGCCTCGCGCAGCGCACGGAGGCTAGAAGCAGGCGTCTGCCGCAACCCACCGGATCTGGGCTTCCCCGAGGCATTGGCAGCGAGCGGACCCCACGGCGAAACGGCGCTGGCTGCAGTCCACGGCTGAACGCAGCAGTTTTTTTCCCTGGTGTTTTGCTTTGATTCATGCGCACGGTGATTGAGGCAATAGAAGCAGCAAGGTTTCCTTGCGCCGGCAAGCACACGGTGGGGCGGGACGTCACGACGCCGGGCGGATTTTCACACGCAGCCGCGAAGGTAAGTTTCTAATCTCTTATTTTTTAGTAGATCATTTTTTTGAGATAATCATCTATTAATTAATTAGCGAAAAATTCATTTAGATATTTCGTGTTAATTTAATCTGCTAAACTATTTTTCTTGGATGATCTATTTATTTTTAGACGGCAATCTGAACATTTTATTAAGATATTTAGTGTTTTTATTACGTCATTAAATATTTCTAGTATTCATTTTTATTTACTACAGTGATTCTTTTTAGTTTAGCTTTAATATCATTTTAATTAGGACACCGGTCATTTTTAGTCTAGACAAATTTAGTTCCTGTAATTTGCTTTGGTACTATTTATTTGATTTGTCGGAGTGCGTCGGGTGTTGGGATTAGATCACAGTTTAGCAAGAAATTTTTAGGCACCCATTCACGCCCCCCCTCTGGTCGCTACTTTCGGTCCTACAGAGGAGTACCAAATGGAAATAATGGTGGTGGGGCAGGTATCGGTTAGAACTACGACATGTCAAATCCATGCTGTTGGGCCATTTATTATACATGTTGTAATGCAATCAGTTAGTTTTAAACCTATTGCTAAATGCTATATAGTTGTAATGTAGCAAACTGAACTTACATGCATCATCACGTTCTGTTCTGCTAAGCAAGTGGCATAATACTCATGATACTGCCTCATTGCCTTGTTTCGCTGCCTTAATTCCTCCATCAGTTGAAGCACTTGTGAATTTTCTTCTGAGTGGCGACATCTAGAGCTAACACTTGAGGAGCCATGTCACGACTGAATTGACTTCTGAGCTCTCAGTTCCCTTGAGTCAATTATCCCATTGAACATAGAATACCTACAACATTGAATAAATTATTTACTATTACAGTACCACACACAAAATATTGAGAAACATCGTCTCAACATCCGTACCTCTTTCCACCTCCACTAGAGTACACGGCCATTGGATCGACAGGTTTCCTCTGCCAATCATACTCCTCTCTATGGAGCTGAATCATTTGTTGACCGTATTGCGTTTGCAAAAAAATAACAATACCGATTAGACAGAGAAAAATGATGCAAACTCTTAAAATTGTTAGCATCTCACTAAATGATCCTTGGCTGACTGACTACACAATGTATTTGGATTTGAATGATCTACTCCTTATGACCACCTATATAAACCTCGACGTCACTTGGCGCAATAGTAGTTTTAGCTTCATGTAGATATAAGTTAGTCACATTACAATGTATATATAGATAAAGTGACAACTGTAGGTCTTACCATGCGTTTAGCCGAGCAGATATGTCCATCGGCTCCATATCTGTGCTTTGGATCCATTCCACGACAAAGTTGTTTCTTCTCGGAAACGTTCTTGAAATCACTTGGAGACAAAAGCTTGCAGAATTCAAAGTAGGTATCTTCACGGTGTGCAAACCAAGGAATCCTCACCTGAACAGGTGTAAAGCTTTTACATTATATGAAAATAAATCTCAAAAACCAAAGATCAAAATAGTTAGAATTGTTTACCGAATGATATTGCTCCTCAGTCAAGTATATTGATGAAGAACCCATCCCTTTGTTCTTTCGTTGCCCTAATTTCTCCTTGTAGTACTGATTGTTCACCTGAATCCGGGCATACGAAACTGCGTCATTCACAACCTTATGTGCATTGTTGTTAAAGACAATAAGGTCATGATTATGGTGATTGCTCGTTTCTAGCAAGCAAAAATGTAACTGGAAAACAATATACAATAACAAATGCATTAATATTAGTAAACTATTGTAACTCCAGAAGTTTTGTGTTAAAACAAAATAATGCATGAAAAAATCATACCCAGAAGTCACGAGACACTGCGCCCTAGGCAGTTTCGTAGTCCCCGTCAGGAGTAAACCAGTATTGATCCCAAGTTGTGCAGAGTTGCTTCTCACCGGTCGGCAGTATCAACAACCCTAGGTAGTGAAGACGACACAAATTACCCAATATCTTGTTAACCTGCCTGATCCTTGAAGTGTTGTCAAACCTAGAGTCAATCCAAGATATAAAAATACATAATAAATAAAGTCAATAAACTGAAATAAATTTTTGATAGTAAAGCACAACACTAGAGTATGAGACTTACCCATCACCTACAGGCGTGATCTCAATCTTGTTTCTAACCGGAGGGGCTATAGGTGGGGCGATCAGGTGGCTCATCCTGAAATGATGCGAGGATGATGCGAACCCTAGAGCCTCTATGTTGACCTGACCCGCACCCTCGGCCTTCCTCACACCATCCGTATCCTCCTGCCTCGCACCCTTCGGGTCATCCTCCTGACCTGCACCCTCTAAGTCATCCTCTTGACTCGCACCCTCCGGGTCATTCTCTTCATGTAGGACCGAAAGCAGCGACCAGAGGGGGGGTGAATGGGCGCCTAAAAATTTCTTGCTAAAATATATTTAAAACCAACACCCAAATTAACTAAACCAGACAAATAATATTTGCAAAGCAAACTGCAGAAAATAAATTTGTTTAGCCTAAAAATAACCGGTGTCCCAATTAAAATGATATTAGAGATAAACTAGATAGAAGTACTGCAACAAATAAATTTGATACTAGAAATATACTACTGAATATTTATATTGCAGTCTAGAAATGAAGTATTAATCAACTGAATAAAAACATGAATCATCCAGGAATTTATTTAGAAATAAACTTAAAATATTTCAGGTAAATCTAGAATAAAATAATGTTGCAACTAATAATTTTATACGATCAGATTAAAGGATATTAAAATAAAGATATGCTAGAAAAAATATTTAGGCAGATTAAATTTCCACGATATTTTAAAATAATTTTTTCGCTAATTAATTAACAGATGATTATCTCTAAAAATGATCTACTAAAAAATAGGAGATTAAAAATTTACTTTCGTCATCTCAATCCTAGCGCCGTTGGCTTTCTCGATTCGCATGCCCGGAAATTCTTCGGCAACGCCTCATGTCGCCGCGGGATCTCGTCGTTCGGCCATGCCTCAAGTTTAGCCAGGCGTAGCAATTAGCTTCTCGGTTTGCGTGCAAACAAGGAAGAAAAACAAGGCTTGGCTTCCCGTGTCCAGGATGCGGGCCCCACTCGCTCTCGTGATGGAAGAAAGCCTGGCGGCTCTCTGCTGCAAACAGCTTCGTGCCAGGCTACAGCAGTGCTTTGGCTTCCCGTGCCGTGGAAAAAGACTGCACCGTGACGCACCGCGGGCTGCTGCACGACGGCCAAGGGACAAATACTACAACGCCTGAAGAAACGCCGTGGGAATAACTTTCACCGGAGAAAGAAATTGTAGCGACGGAAAACTAAAAGTTGGACTGTAGATTGATCTGAGGGAAAGGAAAAACAGTCAACTATCCCCAAGGGGATAGGGGCCTATTTATAGGCAAATTCTAATACATGAAAGACTAATTTACCCTCGGGTAAAATAAACTAACTCTAAAATAAATTCCGAAAATTACTAAAATATTCTTAGAAAAATTACCTGACTTAAATAAAAATATTCTAAACTTAGAAACTAAATATTAATATCCTAAAAATGCATTAAACATAGATTGTCAGTTTTACGCCGAAACTGACAAAGCGTCCACCGTCTTCGCACCGGGTACCCGGATTGGGCCGACCGATCCCGCAGCTTCCTCAGCCCGGCAATCGCTCGCCGCCTGTGTACCTGAGTCAAACCCAGTCAACAGACCAGTGGATCATTTGCCGCTCCTAGCCATGTACCCGGATTGGGCCAGCCCGACTCCGTGGCTCCTCTGCCCGGCCGTCGCTCACTGCCCGTGTACCTGAGTCACATGCGCCTCAGACTCGGCAGGTCTTCATCTCTCCCTTCCATTGACTTCCGTTGACAATCACTCATCACATCTGGAATATCAAAACCATATTCTTCAACATGGTTTCTCACTTCATTCTGCAAAATGGTATAAAAAACAATTAGTAATAGTTTATAACTGACATAAAATTCAATTTGAAGGTTATCTCATCATCTCTTAGAAATGCGATTGTTCGACCCCACAATTCTAGGTCTACGTATCTCAAAAGGTCTTGACGTCTGTTTGAAGAAACGGAACTACCCTGGAATAGGGTGTCCTCCTTACTCATCGTACTCATCCCGCCGAAAATCTTCTTTGTGATACTCTTAAAGTTTTTCGACATCCTATTGAAAACAAGCGCAAATGAGTATTTATTAGTATGAAAAGTTAGAACTTATGAAAAAGAATGTAATATGAAATATATTTGACATACAAAATTACATTTTTCTCACATATAAAATTGCATATGAAAAGAATATACGTAAGGAAGTATATGTGATACTAATCACCCTAATGAAATAATCAACAAACTACAAATTAATACCAGAATAAATGTGATAGCATAATAGCACAACATTGTATATGAAAAAATAACATCACATATGGAAGTATAATAATAATCATCCTGATGAAATCATCAACAAACTAAAATTTAATACAAGAAGAAATGTAATAGCATTATAACACATTAATTATCAAGTATTAATATTGCTAATAAAACAAAAATAACATTAATAAATTTTAACATACTCTGAATAAAATGAATACCTTGTAGGTGGCAACGGACAAGTGAGGAGGCGACGTCGAGGCGGAGACGACGGTAGGACGGAAACGACAACACCAAGGTGGTCAGGCAGGCTTCAGCGTGGTGGTGGTGTCGAAGACATGGCAACCAGCTGGATGGTCAAGCAAAGCAAATTCTGAAATGGTTAGAATTAATTCCTAATATGAAGTAACTCCAAATTCTCAAAAAACCTAGTACTAAATCAATCAAGCAAATACATAATGGAAAATTCAGTGTGAAACTCACATGTATACTACCACAAAATTTAAGTGAATCATATAATCGGTTACAAACGATTAACATCATTATGAGCAAAATGAATACATTATCCATTGTATCACATACTACGACAAAAATTCAAGTGTATTATACAATCAATTTCCACTTGGCATTAGCAAATGAATCCATTATCTATTGTATCATATACTACGACAAAATTTAAGTGTATCATACAATCAATCTAGATCTCCACTACGACAAAATTCAAGTGTATCACATACTATAATAAAATTGTTGCCAGCCTAGAGAAATCATTTCATATAAAAATTTAAGTGTATCACATACAATCCATTATGCGAGTGAAACTCACCGGTGGTGGGATCCGGGCAGCGGCGGCTAGCGGGAGGCGGGCGGCCAGCGGCCAACAGTAGAAGGCTAGCAGGCAGGCGATGACGGGAGGTCGGATGCGGTAGGCGGGCACGCACGCGGGCATGCGGGGGTGGGCGTGTGGTCTGGTGAGGACTGGCGGGCGCATGGACGGGCGGCGATGGCTCAGGCGCGTGGGCGAGAGAGAGGAGGGAGAAAGAAAAACCTAGGTTTCCCTGTACACGCGTGGGGGAAAATCCTACAATAACTTCCGTCGGCCACCTTAACTTCCGTTGCCCACAGATAAAGCCGACGGAAGTTAAGATACCTTAACTTCCGTCGGCCACAGAGAAAGCCGACAGAAGTTAAGTTAACTTTCATCGGCTCCTACGGCCACGAAAATTAAAAAGGTTGACGGAAACTGCTATTTTTCTTATAGTGTCTTCAAACATTCTTAATATATACATGGATCAAAATACACATAAAAATAAACTATCATGATGGTTCATATCGATTTTCTCTTAAAAAGGGCACAAAAAATGCTGGAACCCTCTTCTCGGTGTGTCGTAGTTGGCTGCAACCAATGTTGCCTACAAAATTTCACCCTGCCTATGATCTTAGCAAGCATATAGCCCAGAATCACTATCTATATACCATTTTATTAGACAGCGCCAAGATTGCCAAGATCGTGCACTCGTCTTATGCACCAGGCTCTCTCTAATCTCTCTAGATGAAACCTCCTTCGTCCTCAATAGCTCCCATAGAAAAACGCCTTATAAGACAACGAGACCAACAACATACCAAGACAACTATGCTGCATAGGTATGTTATGTCAGAGTTCATCCTAAGCAATGATATGAGAAATCACTCTATAATAGATCAACTGCAGATGGATTTTGTGCTGCGTAGAGTGGCAGCTTTTCTTGCCTATCAGCTTTTCTTGCCTATCTCATTGCAATATAAATGAACTATAAAAAATTACACAGGGCAATCTGCCCGCCATGCGCGTTATGTCACACGACGCGCTCCGTTACTAAGAGTACGACTGTGCGAGAGTTCCTGAAAACATGCTCAGCCAAAAGACATGACCACTAACTCTAACAAACTGACTATATGATCAATTATTCAACTAAAACCGGAATGAAAAATGACTAAGGTAACTGGTGAACGCGTGAGGGAATATGTTAACATTTTCCCCCTTAATCCTGAGCACAATCCCCTTTTGCTTCAATGCCAATTTTATTGAGCAGCTCGTGAAAGTGAACTCTAACAAACTGACTACATGATCAATTATTCAACTAAAACCATAATGAAAAATGACTAAAGTAACTAGTGAACACGTGAGTGAATGTATCAACATTTCCCCCTTAATCCTGAGCACGATCGCCTGCTGCTTGAATGCCAATTTTATTGCGCAGCTCGTGAAAGCGAACTCAACCCGGTGCCTTGGTTAAGATGCCCGCCAGTTGCTTTGCTATTGCTATGTAGTTGATGATGATTCGTCCTTCGTCAACGCACTCGTGGATGTAGTTGTAGCACATATCGATGTAGCTCCAGTCGTGGAAGACGGGGTTCTTGCACAGCGCAATAGTTGATTGGTTGTCAATCCGCAGCTCTGGTGCTCCAGCTTCTGTCTCAATCATGTCAATGAGAAGTCGAGCGAGTCAGACACCTTGGCACGCCCTCGACGCCATTGCTATGTATTTTGCCTCGCACGATCACAAGGCAACAACCTTCTCCTTGGTCGCCTACCAAGTGATGGGGTTGCCACCGAGGAAGAAGATGACATTGATTATGCTCTTTTGAGTGTTGATGTCGCCGACCATATCAATGTCATTGTAGCTGATTTGTTTGGGCCATCCTTTCCTCCCACCTGGTGTAGTTTAACACCTAGTCTCATGTGCCCGCCACGTACCTGAGTACGCCCTTTACAACGGCGAGACGATCTTCACTCTGCCTCCATGAATTAGCTGAGGTACCCAATCAAAAAAGCAAGCTCCAGCTATGTGTGCAGTAGATATCGAAATGCTCCAATGATGCTCTTATATCTCGTGTCATTCATAGCTTTAGTAGTCCCTTCCTTACCCAACTTGAGCCGACTCTCTATCGGTGACACACTCAGATTGCATGAAGTCATCTGTGGAGCTTAAGGAGTTTGCCAGGGTAAGTTGACTGGTAGAGGAATATGCCATTTGCACCTTGCCTCACTTAAATTCCGAGATAGTAAAACAAGAGACAAAGATCACTCATCTGGAAGTGATTATTCATATCGATCTTGAATGCAGTGATGATCTCCATGCTAGTGTCGGTGATAATCAAATCATCGATGTAGACGTCGACGTTGACGATCAACCGACCACCTCCTCTGCTCCGTGTGTATGCACCTTGCTTTGAGATGCTCCTCTAGAAACCAAGTGACCCCAGGATGGCATCGATCTTGGCATTCTAGGCCCTTGGTGCTTATCGTAGACTGTACAACGCCTTGTGGAGGCGTTGTACCTTGTCCTCGCTGCCAAAGACAATGAAGTTGGTGGTCTGCTAGACATAAACTTCTTCTTTGATCGAGTCATCTTGACATCATGTGGTGGACCTCCTAGTGCTCGTGTGCCACAGTGCCACCATCATCCGCACTGACTCTAGACGCGCCACTAGAGCAAATACCTCATCGAAGTCGACACCGATGTGTTGGATGTAGCCCTTTGCCACTAGTCCCACCTTGTGTTGCACAAAGTTACTGGCTTCATTGCGCTTCACCTTGTACACCCACTTTAGGCGAATTGCTCGATGTCTGGTGGGAAGCGTAGTGATCTCCCACATCTTGTTTTCCTCAATTGCCTTCATCTCTTCATGCATGGCTGCCCTCCATGCCTCCTTTGCTTCACCGAAAGAAGCAGGTTCTTCGGCAAAGGTGAGATTGAGCTCATCAGAGAGTACACATCATGCCAGTCTAGGTGCAGGCGCATCCCTGATCACCTCATTGATGGAGTGGAGCCGAAGGAGGGCGTCATCATGATCTACATCAAGATCTTCTCTAGGTTATGCTTCCACTTCCGCTAGTACCATGGGCTCTCCCGCTGGTGGTACTCCTAGTGACGATCATGGCAATGCAGGTGGTGAAAGTGAGATCAGTGTTGGTATAGTGTCATCATTGCTCGTTGTCGTCGTTCTTCTAGCACCATTGTGCTACCTCGTTGAATACGACGTAACAGGAAATAATGAAGTGCTGATTGATGGGGTCGTAGCAGTGACACGCCTTAGACCCAGCTTCATATTAGACGAAGATCGTCTTTTGGCTCTGGTCTTTGAGTTTCTTCAAGTTAGGTTGTGTGTTCTTGATGTGCGTAATGCAGCCAAAAGTACAGAAGTAGTGGACAACTGGAGTCTCGCCATGCTAGGCTTCATAGGGTGTCTTGCCTTCGAGGGCGCGTGTTGGAGCATGATTGAGGATGTAGATGGCCGTCGACATGGCCTCTCCCTAGAAGTACCCTAGCAGCGCCTTTGCCTTAAGTATGCATCACGCCATGGCAACCACACTTTTATTGCACCACTCCACCACCCTGTTCTATTGCGGGGAATAGGTGGCAGTGAGCTGGCGTTCAATGCCGCGATCAGCGTAGTATTGCCAAAATTCCATGGATGTGAACTCCCCTCCATGGTTAGTGTGGAGAACCTTGATCTTCTTCCCCGTCTGGACCTCAACGCTTGCATGTAAATTCTTGATCTCTGATGGCACCTGATCCTTGCTAGAGAGCATTCGGAGCCACATATACCGACACATGTCATCAATTAGAAATAGAAAGTACTTGTTACCGCTAGGGGTTGCCAGTGTGATAGGGCCACACAAGTCACCGTGGATGAGATCAACTTGAGAGGAATTTCTCAGATCATTGCTTCCGTCGAACTCTAATAATTGGTATCAGAGTAGGTTGCACTGCGAGGCCATGTCTCATAGTTCTGGACGCTCTTTGCGAGGCGATCATAACAGTCACCAACAATCGTCATCACCTCCACCGTGCCGCCCGCGCCACTGTGGTAGTGATCATGTCTTCATCGTCGAGTGGGATATTGAGAAATCATCCTCGAGCATTGTCTACCCCACGCTCACGCGCACGAACTACACTGAGTGGTCACTGGCTATGAAGGTTAACCTCTATGTGGTAGGGCTCTAGGATGTCATCGTGCCTGTTGATGGCGATCATCATGATGATTGGAGTGCCCTTGCCGCCCTTCTTCATGTCATGTCGTTAGAGATGCAGACTGGTCTAGCGGTCAAACCCATGGCATGAGGCATGGGAGGCAACCTAGAAGGAGTGGATTGGCATACACATACTTGATGATGTCCTAGAGCTCTGTCGCTTGGAGGTTCACCTTCATAACAAGTGACCACTTTGTGTAGTTTGTGTGCGTGAGCAGTGGCGGAGCTAGACTCAAAACATAGGGGGGCTAAGTTTAAAGGTCCAACATATTCAATAGTCAAAACAAGAAAAATACATGTGAATTAAAAAAACATTACACTAAATAAACTAAGACAATGTGTTGACGATGTTCAATTACGTTTCATGAAGATTGCGGAGTAATCTGCACAACATGTAAAATAAAAAAATCAATACAACAACAACTTCATGGATTATAATTTATGATCAATAAAGTACAATAAGCATACCGTCAAATTTGATTTAGGCACCAACATAACCCGTTTTTTCATGTCTTCAAATCGCCTTATAATTTGGTCATTTCCAACACTTCGAAATATTTGTTTCTCATTATAGCAAATCATCAAGTCATTGAGCCACTCATCCCCCATTTTATTGCGCAAATCTATCTTTATAAGACTTATGGCTGAAAAAACCCTCTCAACTGATGCAGTTGCCACAGGAAGGATCAAAGTCAACTCAATAAGACGATAGATCAAAGGAAAAGTTCTATTCTTTCCAATTTGAACCATTTTTTCAGCCACTTTTCCAAGATCACTCAATCCACAGAATTCTGCACTTCTTCTAACATTTAGAATGAAGTTTTGAAGTTGATTTCTTAATAACAAACAATCAGCTACTGTGAAATCTTCAGCATAAATTTCAGCAAGTCTAACAAGCTTATCCACATCAAAATTAGAGAAGGAGTTCCTCGGATTGAGAGAAGCCATGCAAACTAACAACTCAGTGCTAACTTCATTAAAACGATGATTCATCTCGAAAACAATGGAATCAATAGCAACAATGAACAACTCAAACTTGTAGAAATGTATATTTGTTACCTTTTGCTTTCTACGTGCAGATATCCCTCTAGCATTAACCTCTTTTTCCATGTTTGGTACTTTAATCTCTTTTGCATCACAAAAGGACTTTACTCTTGCAAGTAATGATTCCCATCCATTATCTCTCATATCTTGTATCTGATCTTTTACATCTATTATCAAATTCATTGCTTCAACAATGTCTTGATCTTTTCTTTGCAAAGCACGTGATAAATCATCTGTAATACTTAACAAGTTTATTATCAAGAGCATGATAAATACAAAGTCAAAGCTTTCTATTTTACCAATTAAACCAAATGCTCCACCATTGCACGATGGTTTAACTGAATCTGCACGTATAATCTCAAGGACCTCTATGATAGCATCCCACATTTGGTATATACGAAGCAATGTTTTAAGATGTGAACCCCATCTAGTATCTCCAGGCCTAACTAAGCTACATTCTTGATTTAGTCCTTTTCCGGTGCTAATCTCTCCTTTCTCCACCTTTTGTAACAAGTCATCATGATGCTTTGCAAGCAACACATCCTTTCTCATGCAAGAAGCACCAACAGTATTCACTATCAAAGGGACATAATTGAAGAAATCTGCAATAGCTGGACTACAAGTTGCAACAGTAACAACCACTAACTGTAATTGATGGGCAAAACAATGCACGTAGAAAGCATAAGGATTTTCATCTCGAATAATTTTCTGCACCCCATTAAATTCACCTCTCATGTTTGAAGCTCCATCATAACCCTGTCCACGAATCCTAGAAATATTTAACTTGTGACTAGAAAGCATACCAACCAAAGCTTCCTTCAATGCAATAGCCGCACACTTTTCTACATGTTGAAGGCCAAGAAACCTCTCCATAACTTTTCCTTCTTCATTCACAAATCTGCATACAAGTTATTTCAAGTGTCAAGTTACTAATTAATAACAATACACAACATCTAATTTTAGGATAAAAATAATAACACAATACCTTAAAATCACAGCCAATTGCTCCTTTACTGACACATCACGTGACTCATCAAGAAGCACAGAGAAGTTTCTATTTCCAATTTCACCAAGAATAATATTTGTGACTTCTTGTGCACATGCTTTTGTAAGGTCTTTCTGAATGTAATGTGATATCATAGGATTACGTGAAGAACCTTTGTCATATGCATTCTTCACCTTCTTTTTCTTATCTTTGTACTAATCAATCATTTCTCTAAACTTACCTTTATTAAGGGAAGTAGAAGACTCATCATGTCCACGGAAAGGATCACCTTGCTCAATGAGAAATCGTGCAACATCCAAAGAAGCAGTCAAACGAATCTTGTATATAATTTCTTCTTCCTTACTATATTTAGTCAACTTTTGTTCAACACTTGTTCTTTGATTCATGAAGTCCTCACACTTCATTCTTGCATTGTTGTGAGAACGAGATCCATTATGTTTCTTAAATTTTTGGGTTAATTTTTTCCTTGCCATTACAATTTTCACGGTTTGTCAATATGCCATCGGTGTGTCACTGACAGATGGGGGCCGCCACAGTCACTGACAGTGACATATAGGCAATTTCTAAAAATTATAATGACACGTGAGTAATTTTCCCTAAATTTTTCTAAAGCTTTTTTCCATCGCTCAAAACCAGACTTTGCAAAAACATCAATCCCAAATTTTTCAGGTTTTCCTTGTTCAAAGAAAACATAGCAATACAAACAAAATGCCGCATCTTTTGAAATACTATAATCCAACCAATTATATTTCTCAAATCAACTTTGTTGAAAGGATCTCCAATCACCTTGTTGCCATTTGCGAGGAAACATATGATTCCTTGGTTGAGTTGGACCATTTAAAATATATGACCTTTTTACTTGGTCTCTAATTTCAGAAGGATACCTATCAATTGGTTTGCGATTTCCAGGATCACTGACAATATCCCTAAAACTGAACTCTGTCCGACCTCTCTTTGGTTCATTATTGCTCGCATCAGTTTGATTATGTAGCTCAATTGTACGCCTATGATTCTCATTAGTATTTGCATTTCCATCAGTATTTGTATTTTCATCGGTATTTGTAGTACTATTCGTGTTCGTATTGCCTGAACTTGAATAGTAGTTAAGCAATGTTCCTTTTTTCATGTTGCTAACCTAATATTATAACAAGCAAAAAAACAATAAGCTTGTAAATACTACATCATTGCATTAATGCATTTGCATATTTGCATCAAACTATCAAAGAAACTAAAAGGAAGGAACAGGATGCAGGGGGCTCACCAGTCAGGCAGTCACCAGCTCTGTGCCTCTGCTCAGGGCCGCCAGGGACCAAGGGCTGGGCGGCGGCCGGCGGCGTCGGGCGGCGCGCGGCGAGCGGCGTCTTCGGGCGAGCGGCGGCGTCGGGCGGCGTGCGGCACGCGGAAAGCGGTGACGTCGCCGCACCGGCCGTCGGGCGTCGGCGTCGCTGCGTCGGGCGCGCGGAAAGGCGGCGTCGGGCGGCGGCGCGGCGCAGTGGATGTGGAATTAGGTTTCCAATTTTCAGAATTCCGGTGTATTCTTTTTCTGAGATTTTGGGCTTTCCAGTTTTGGGCTGTTATTGGGCTTAGGCTAAATACTGAAAAACTACATTACCCCTACTACAGTATTGCTAATATATATGGGTTCCAGCCATGCAGTAGGGGGCGCGCGCCCCCCTGCCCTCCGGTATTTCCGCCCCTGTGCGTGAGAGTGCGGTAGACAATGCTCAAGGATGACTTCTCAATAACCCGCTTGAGGATGACACCACGATCGCCATCATAATGGCATGGGCGGCGCAGTGGAGGTGACGGCGACTGTCGGTGACCATTGCAGTCACCTCATAGAGAGCGTGAAGAATTGTGAGACGTGGCCTTGTGGTGCAACCTGCTCTGATACTGAGTTCGCCGGAAGCAAAGATACGAGAAATCACTCCAGAACAGATCAACTAACGAGGGATTTTGTGCTGCGTAAAGTCGCTGCTTTTCTTGTCTATCTCATTCCAATATAAACAAACTATAATAAAATGTGGCCGGGTAATCTGCCCGCCATACGTACTATGCCGCGCGACGTGCTCCGTGTCATTGAGAGTACTAGAGCCCGGAAAACATGCTCAACCAAGAGACATGCATGACCACTAACTGTAACAAACTGACTACGTGATCAATTATTCAGCTAAAACTGAAATGAAAAACGACCAAGTTAACTGGTGAACGTTTGAGGGAATATGCATGATATGCCACGCAGCGTGCTCCATCACTAAGAGTGCGAGAGCTCCTGAAAACATGCTCAGCCAAGAGACATGACCACTAACTCTAACAAACTGACTATGTGATTCTAAAACCAGAATGAAAAACGACTAAGTAAACTGGTGAACGTGTGAGGAAATATGTCAACATGTTAGACACAACAACAACAACAACAACAACAATAATAATAATATACAATAAATATAGTACTTTTCACCCTATTGTAGGTTAGGTAGTATATAATGAGTAATCACTTTAACTATTATCTGAAATTTCAGGAACCTCGGAAATTGATAAATACAATATGTTCGGTGGTGATCACAGAGATTATCTTAATCTTTGACCTCACAAACGATTCTTTAGTCATCGTAACTTCTTGGCAACTTTGGCAGAATAGGCTAGGCTTCTCACAATCTTATATCTCCAACCGCACGCAATGATGGTGGATTCCACGCTTAATGATGCTCAGGTATGGCACAAAGTCGGATCCTGTCTCTTGGAAGTTTTTTCGTCCAAGGTCCAATATCATACCGTGCAAATCTTTTGTATGGGAAGCAGTATTATCTCTATTATATGGTGCTAATCTGTTATTAAGACGGATAAAACGAAACGAAACGTCTACTGTGAGCCAAATCGTTTCATCGGAGAGAGGGTATTTAATTCAGTTACAAAGTATTTAATTACACTAGTTAGCCTAAAAATAGTAAAATTAAACTCTCCACTAAGAGAGTGTATTTCGTTCAGTTGTAAAGCTGATGTGTCCTTCTAGAAAACAGTATTATGAAACATACCACTGTGAATAGCCTAAGAGCATCTTCAAGAAAGCTTTTATATAAATTCTTAAATTTAAAATTTAGGATTTTGATGAAAAATTAGACTCCAACAATATTTTTAAATAAATCCCCGTCCTAAACTATTTTCTAAATCTCTTATTATCTATCCTAAATTTAGGATTAATTTCTCATTCCTTATTTAAAAATAGGGATAAGAAAACTGTTGAAAATCAAATTAGTTTTTAGGAATTAATATGAATAGAATGACTCCTATATCAAATTGCTCTCCGCTCCATCCACATCTATATATGGCCATATGGGCTAGCACGAAACATAAAGATTTTAGCTCGGCTCAGGCCCGACACGGCCCGTCTTTCACTAGATCGAGTCAGCCCGACATGAAGCATCGGGTTGTGTCTGGACCAAGGGGCAAGCATGTGAGCTTGCACAACACGGTTCGATAGTAGCAATTCAGCCCAATTACCACTCTTATTTAGATATGATCAACTCTAAATAAAAGAATATCACAATGAGTCGTAGCATAACAGTTATTGTTACTCAACTCTTGCTTGCAGGTCTCGTGTTTGAGTCTAACAAGATGTAAATATTTACTCATTTTTGTGTGGACCAACGTGATTTCGGACTGACATAGTCCGATTTCACAGTCCGGAAAGCCCAGGCACAAATCTAATCTGACCATCGCGTGCTCAGACCGGTCCAGACCGGGCCGGACGGCCCATTTGAACATCTAACATCAGACGGTAAATAATATCGACCGCGAGCTACTAGCGATCTCGTGGTCAACCACGAAATAGCAGAAACCCTTGTCCTAATATCAATATACGTCTACGTCATATGATGTAGAATGGGCACCCCTAAAGTTATGTGGCTTAGTCTTTCTTGAGTCAGAAAAAAGATTGGGCGGCTTGAATTTGAACATGCTCAGAGTTTTCTAAGATTCTTGCTCAAGTATATGAACTTTTCAAAACAGAAATAATATAGCCAAACAAACTTGGTGGTCGTCGGATACTCTCTGCTCGGCAGACCGAAGGTCCGGCTATTTGTATCAGTGTTCGGCTTAGTTTATGTTTTAAGAGTATCTCCAAGAGATTATTCCTAAAGAGATTATCTATATGACTATTTAAATTTGAATTTAAGTATTTTTGTGAAAAATGAAGTTTCAAGAATTCCCCTAAATGAGTCTCTTTACTAATCCATTCCCTAAATCACCATTCATCTCTCTCAAATATAAGATTAATTTAACAATTCCCTATTTCCATTTGTATATATTTTTTCTTGCATATGCATTATTTTTTCCCACATGTGTTGTTATAAGTTAAATGATACACATATTTGAATGTATTATAGTTTTACACAAAATTATTACATATTATATACCATATTTGTAGGATTTAAAAAATAATGGATTGATATTATAGGAAAATTATTGTAGATTGATTAATTTTTAGGAAGAGATAGAGTTTAGGATGATCCCTATATGTGATTTAGGGACTAAAATTTAAGAGGTCTCTTATAGATGCTCTAAGAGTATCTCGAAGATATCCGATATAACTTTATATCTCAATTTTTAGAGGTTTTAGTTCGATAATATTTCTCCAACATTATTCTATTTGATTCTTGATTTTTATGGATATCCAGAAACCTCTTTACCCTTTCTACTTAGGGTGACTCTCATTACCAATCTATCTCAGCTATGCTCGTCGAAGGTAATACAACAAAGAAAAAAAAGATTACATGACATATATGTCAAATAGGATATTGAGATTTTGTCGGAGATAGAGAGTTTTTAGATACTAAATTTTATTGAGAAGTTTTCTTATATAATAATATTGAGACAATAAATTGTATTGAGAAGTTTTCTTATATAATAGTAATATTGAGAGTGGGTTTTTAGATATCTAAGGAATTAAGGATATCTAAATAAATTCCGGCAACATCTAAGCTATCAAAAGGCCATGGACAAGCTGTAAAAAAGTTGGTCTCGCGTAAGTTGTTCACAATACAGTCATCCAATATCAGCCTAGTTCCATCATATATACGCTTCATCTCTTCCCTCCTAACACGAGGAACAAAACAGAGCACTAAGCCGCACAAGTTGAGAGCTTCAGAATTGAGACACGAGCCATGGCTGGAGGAGGAGACGAGCTGAAGCTGCTGGGCATGTGGGCGAGCCCTTACGTTCAGAGAGTGGAGCTCGCGCTCAGGCTTAAGGGCCTCGACTACGACTATGTTGAGGAGGACCTCGGCAACAAGAGCGAGTTCCTCCTCGCCTCCAACCCCGTGCACAAGAAGGTCCCCGTGCTCATCCACAACGGCAAGCCAGTCTGCGAGTCGTCGGTCATCGTGCAGTACATCGACGAGGCCTTCGCCGGCACCGGCCCCAACCTCCTCCCCGCCGACTCCCACGAACGCGCCGCCGCTCGCTTCTGGGCCGCCTTCAACGACGACACGGTATCAATATCAATAATCAAATCTCATCTATCTGATTTGATCACCCGTATCGTTTCGATCCGTTTTGTTTTGATCACGCTGTCGTCGATCATGGCGCCTGGATGTGGGCAAACATTGATCTTTCGCAGCTCAAGAAGGCGTCGGAGCAGGCGTTGCGGGGGAAGACGGAGGAGGAGAAGGCGGAGGGGAAGAAGAAGGCCGCCGAGGCGCTGGAGAAACTGGAGGGCGGCCTGAGGGATTGCTCCAAGGGGAAGCCCTTCTTCGGCGGCGACACCGTTGGCTACGTCGACGTCATGCTCGGCGCCACCCTCGGTTGGGTGCGCGCTACCGACCAGATGCAGGGCAGGAAGATGTTCGACCCGGCGACCACCCCGCTGCTGGCTGCGTGGGCGGAGCGCTTCGTCGAGCTGGACGTGGCCAAGGCTGTCTTGCCGGATGTAGAAAAGCTGATCGAGCTCGCCAAGATGAGGCACGCGCAGGCGGCTGCGGCGGCGGCGGCGGCACAGGCCAGTTGAAGTTGCTTGATCCCGTGGGGCGTTTACCACTTGGACTCCATGGATGCATCTTTTTCCTGTAAGTTCTGCAATCTGCAACCGTGTTCATGTTGCGAACTGTGGTCTGTGGCATCAAATATGTTTTGCAATTGATATTTCACGCTATGTGTACTCAGATGTAAGGTGGATGATGATTCGCTTTAATAAAATCTCAGTTGTAAGACGTTGCATCGTTTCAACAAATTACTGGTCAACAGGATAAAGTATTTTCAAACGGAAGAGCAAACAAAATAGCTAAACTGATTAATCCTGATAATTGTAAGAGTAAGACATATACTACATCCGGTCTTGAACAGAAAATGTTTTGGGGATTGACATAATCTGCAATACTCATGTTTCTATGCTATTTTTATTTATATATTTATAAAAATTATTAAAAATATAACGGTATATTACAAATCCTACGCTATAATTTTTTCACATAGAAAATCATAGTCTTTTTTAATCTATAAATAATTTAATTTTTTTAACGTTTATCCGCCCTCATCTACCCTACTATATAAAGATTTTAAGTTTTTTTTTAAAATTTGGACCATCTAAGCCGTCCATCTCTCGTCTGTTATCATTAGGAGCATCTGGCCCATTCATCTCTCACCTATCATCATTGGGAGCTTCTGAACCTTTCATCTTTCATCTGTCATCATTGGAAGCATTTGAACCGTTCATCCATCCGCCCAATTCCACTGACAACTTCTCGTAATTGAGGAGCCATGCTGAATAGCGTGGGCCTCATGACTCCAGATGTGATGAGTCAATGTTAACGATAGTCAAAAAGGACTGAAAAGAGAGAGAAGATCTACTGCGTCTGGGCCGCGTGTGACTCAGGTACACGGAAAGCAAGCGACTGTCGGGCAGAGGGGCCACGAAGTCGGGCTGCTAGCCCAATCCAAGTACATGGGCTAGGAGCAGCAGAGGATCCACTGGGCTGTTGACCAGGATTGACTCAGGTACACGGACGGCGAGTGATTGCCGGGCTGAGAGAGCTGCGGAGTCGGGCCGGCCCAATCCGGGTACCTGGTGCAAAGTCGGTGAATGCTTTGTCAGTTTCGGTGCAAAACTGACGACCGCTGATCTCGCATCGGACTGTCCTGAAGAGAAGTCGTAGTCGCTATGAAAGCTTAGCTTCCGGATAAGTCATCTATAAATAGGAGTTTACTATTTTGTCCTTAGGCCCACAGTCAGTCAGTCGAGTCTGTAAAAATATCCTAAGGGCAGTTTGGTTTTTTCCTTTATTTCAGCGTCTGTAAAAAACCCTAAGGGTCTGTGGAATATTCTAGGCTGATTGGGCTGCCTATAAATAGGGCCTCAATCCCTAGGGTTAGGGTACCCTTTTAATGAAATCACTTTTCTAATCATTCCTTGGGTCAGCTCTCTCTCCTTGCTTGCGCCGCCAGGCTCTTGTTCAAGCATTTATCTTCCTACATGCACTGCCATCGTGAGTTATGTTCTCTCGGTTCTGTGAGTTTTTATTCTCTCTGTTCATGTCATTCGGTGTGCAGTGATTTGTGGCTTTACTGCATCATTTTTTGAACGCCTATGAGTTTTGTTTCCGTGCGAATTGCCTTCTCTGGTTGCATCTGTTCTTCGGCTGAGAAGTACTAGTTCTGCCTGTGTGCTCCTGTTGCAGCAAGTGGTACCTATCTCCTGTAGCTACAGTACGCTAGTTTTCTAGCCTTGCTTTTTCCTGACATGGCTTTTTGATCGAGGAGACAGGGTCTAGCTTGTCTCTTGTTGTTTCTGGCGAAGCCCCATACTTTGCTCGAAGTCCTTCTGTTCTGTGAAGCAGGCTTCGATCAGACTTCTCCAAAGACTCTGCTGTCATCTGTAACTCAGAACTGAAAGTGTGAACTCTGTTTCGAAGTATGCATTGATTCGAAGATTTTATTCTGACATACTTCGACTGTTTTTCGAAGCATACTTTGACAGTTTTCGAAGTTAGCTTCGAAGCTTGCCATTCTGGCTGGCTTCGCTCGAAGTGCTTTACTGAGAGTTTTTGCTAAGTACACCTCGCTGGTGTTCCCTGCACTTGTTTGAAGTTTTCGTTGTTCGAAGTATACTTCGCATAGTATACTTCGTCAGTGTAAAACGGACTTCGCCAGCGTGTTTCGAACATTGCTCATTCGAAGTGCACAATTCGAAGTCCTGTGTTTTGGCTCCGAATTCTGTTGGCTTCGGAGTATTAGTTCTGTCAACGCTAGACTTCGCATGAACACTCTGAACTAGCTTTGAACTTTCTTTTGCTCCTCAAACGAAGCTTTGATTCGTGCGCTGGTTCCTGCGAAGCTAATTTGTTCCGAAGTAGGCTTCGCATTCTCTTTGCTATATACTTCGCATCGAAGCATGCTTTGCATTCTGCCACACTCGAACTAGCCTAGTCTCCACAAACTTCCTGCACTTCCACGACAGACTTTGTTAGCCTTCGACAAAGGACACCGAGGCAGGCTTCAACACTACAGGCTTCGACGTTGCAGGCTTCGTCAAGTACCAAACAGGAGACAACCTTGAACAGTAACCTCTCAACTCTTCTTACGTACACTCAGATCAATTGCTGTGATGATCTATTTCTATGAAGTTTGATCTGCCATGTTTTGAATGCTTTAATTAAACTGCCTAGTAGCACTGTGTTGGTGTCTTTTTGTTTAGGACACCGGTTGTTGTTAGGATAGATCTTTGAGGCTCTATTGATCTGTTTACGTTTTGCTGCTTAGTCTTTTGAGGTGCGTTGGGTATTGGGAGCAGGCCATAGATTCGAAAGAATTTTTTAGGCGCCCATTCACCCCCCCTCTAGTCGCTACTTTCGGTACTACAAGTGGTATCAGAGCTTGGTTAGGGTTTTCCATACCTTAACCAGTTCTAACCCCAGTAGTGATCATGACGTCTCCTGGAAAGGTTCTGTCCTTGGAACCTTATGGCTATAATTATTGGAAGACTCGCATGCGAGCCTATCTCATGAGCCAAAGTTCGGACATCTAGGATATTTGTGTTCACACTACTTTTGTCATATTGCCAGTTGCTGAGCGTGATTCTCCTGGTATCATCACCCAGCATCTGAACAATAACAAAGCTGTGAACATCTTGTTTTCTGGTTTAGGTCCCACTGAATTTGAGCGCGTGAGCAATCTCACCACTCCGAGAGAGATCTAGGCTACCCTTCAGGCACACTATGAGGGGACAGCTTAGGTCAAGGCTCGGCTCTATCAGACCTACCGGCGTGAATATGAGAACTTCACACAAAAGTCGGGTGAATCTGTTGAAGCGTTGTTTGGTCGTTTTCAATCGATCATAAACAAGCTTCGGGACAACAAGTCTGAGGGTGTTCAGTTAGTCTCAGATCATGAGAAGGTGCTCAAGGTCCTCCATACCTTGGACCCTAAGATCTGGGAGATCAAGGTATCCTCTATCATTGAGAGCACATCTTATGATACCTTGACCATTTCTGAGTTGTTTAGCAAGCTGAAGGCCACCGAGGTTGATACCTAGTTGAGATCAAATCTCACTGGCTCTGGATCAAAGTCTCTGGCCCTTGCTACACCTTCTGTTGATCCCTCTTCTGTGATCTGTGTTGGGTTCTCTTTGATGTCTATCACTGAGGACCAGTTTGAGTCTTTGGGAGATGATGACCTGTGTCTTTTTAACAACCGAGTGCGTCCTGTTTATGACAAGAGAATGTTCAAAAGACACGGCACGAAATCCGTGTGCTTTGAGTGTGGTGACCCAGGACACTTCATCGCCGATTGCCCCAAGCGCAATGGCCACAAGAAGGGCACCGGTGGTGGCTTCCTCGACTCCGGCAAGCACGAAAGCTCCTCCTTCAACAAGGGGAAGCCAAAGACCAGATTCTTTAGAAAGGCCCTGAAGGATTACCGGCGAGAGAACAAGAAGCGCGACAAGGCCTTCTTCGCGGAGATGGAGAACAGCTACTCCAAGCGTTCCACGTCTTCTTCCTCTTTATCGAGCTCAAGCGATGAGGAGATCATCATCAGGAAGGGGAAGGACAAGGACGATCCGGCGGGCCTTTGCTTCATGGCCTTCGGGGACAGACTGAAGAGCCGCTCACATCAACGCCGAAGATCCCACAAGAGCTTCTACTCAATGGCTCTTGGGGATAAGGAAGAGAAGGGCTCCTCCGATGACTCTAACGACGACAACAACGAAAAGGTATCATCTTATGAACGCGAAATCGTTGATTTACTTGAAAGCAATCATCGGGAGTTAAAATATCGGGAAAAACTGCTTAGAGGGGCTAAGAAGAGGATAGATGAATTAGAGAGTGAGCTTGCCATGGCCAACGGCAGAATTGAGAGTCTATCTTCTTCCCCTTGCTTGGGTGATAACAGTGAGTGCCCAAAGTGTGAGATGCTTATGTGTGACCTGTCGACTCTGAAGTCTAGGTACACAGAAAGAGTTGATGAGAGGGACGCTTTGGCCACTGAGCTTGAAAGCACTCAGCTGGAGCTGAAAGATGCTCAAGCCACTATCATCGTGCCCTGTGCTGATTGCCCATCTCATCTAGCTAGTCTAGCTGAGCTGAAAGCCAAGGGCGATGCACATTTGGGTGATTTGGAGAGAGTGAGAGCTGAGCTGGCGCAGACTAGGCTAGATCTTGAGACACTGTTAGTTCCACCCACTGTCTATGAGAACTACTTGTCTCTTAGACTGGAGTTGATTAAGCTAAAAGCCGAGAAGTCTGTCGAGGTAGATAGCGAGTGTGAGACCTGCTTGTCTCAGGTGGAGGTACTAGCTTCCTTGAGAGAGGAGCTAGCTGATTCTCAGAATGAAAACTTTTACCTCCATTCTATCCTGAGTTGAATCAGTGCCAGAGAGCCACAGCTCGGCATGATGATCCAGCAGTTTAAGAGTCAGGATGGGTTTGGGGTAGGTTACACCTACACCAAGGCTGACTTTGAGAGTGCCATTAATCGGGAAGTGGAGTGGAGTAAAATGACTCCTGAGAAGACATATCCCAAGACTCACTCCACTGAGTCTTTCCAGGCTAGTCAGCCCAAGGATGGAGTGATCCAAGAATAGCCCAAAGCTCCACCCAAGAAGCCCATCTGGGTTCCAAAGCCCAAACACCTCCACACTTCTCTTGATTCTCTTCCTGGACCCTCTCATCCCAAGAAGACTACACCAAACACCACTAAGCCCAAGAACCCCAAGTCTCAACCACATCCCAAGAAGCCCACCTATCATTGTGAGTATTGTCAGAGAGACGGGCATCTTGCAGAGTTTTGCTTCAGGAGGAAGCGGGTTGAGAGAGCAGAGCGTGCTCGTGGTGGTCAGGAGCAGTTCTACCAGCAGGGTGGTAGACTGAGAGTTCCTCGATGCGGGGAGAGGCTTGAGGCCAGGCTGCGTTGTGTAGGTGGTGGTAGAGGAGACGACTTTCATGGCCGTGCTCCAGATGGTGGTGTTCGTTCCGGCAGAGCTCCAGGCCGTTTTGGCTACGGTCCTAGACCTCGTGGCCAAGGCTTTAGGTAGAACCGAGGACCACGCTTTGAGCCGCGCTTTGGTCCAAACTCTTCTAATGGTTTCTGCTTTCCGTCTTTTGAGCAGATGGCTCAAAACTGGTTTAGCTCTTTTGCTAAACCTGGTGCCGGACTATTTGCTCCCCCTTACAACCATTGATTGTGCAGGATCGGGGACTGGAGGATGTTTGTATCATGGACTCCGGATGCTCTCGCCACATGATGGGACATCACAGATGGTTCTCCAGTCTCACTCCCCCGAGCTCCAAAGAGTACATCACTTTCGGGAACAGTGGTCAAGGGAAGGTACACGGCATTGACTCAATTCGCATTTCAGACCATTTTTCCTTGAAGAACGTTGCTTTGGTTGGAAATTTTAACTTCAATTTGATTTCTGTTTCGCAACTTCTTGAGGATGGTTTGGAAGTCCGCTTTAAGAAGGGTTGTTCTTCTGTGTTTGATTCTAGAGGGTCTTTGATTTGCCAGATCTTATCTTTTGGTAAGGTTTTTCGGATTGACTTCTCTAGTTCTTTTGGCCTTTCTCGCTGTTTGATTGCTGGATCCTCCTCTGAGCTCTGAAAGTGGCATAGGAGGTTAGGTCATTTGAGTTTTGATCTGCTAGTCAGGTTGAGCTCTATGGACCTCATCCGAGGATTGCCCAAGCTTAAGATGGAGAAGGATTTAGTTTGCCATCCCTATCATCATGGGAAAATGGTTGCTGCTTCTCACTCACCTGTGACTTAGGTGATGACTTCTTATCCGGGCGAGCTATTACACATGGACACTGTTGGTCCAGCTCGGGTACGCTTAGTCGGTGGGAAGTGGTACGCTCTTGTCATTGTTGACGACTTTTCTCGATTCTCGTGGGTTTTCTTCTTGGAGTCTAAGGATGAGACTTTTCTTTTTGTTCATGACCTGATTTTGAAGCTGGAGAATGAGAACAATGGTCGGATGCGAGCAATTCGCTCCGACAACGGCTCTGAGTTCAAGAACTCTCAGTTCGTCAGCTTATGTAGTGATCAAGGTCTTGACCATCAGTTTTCTGCTCCTTACACTCCCCCACAGAATGGCGTTGTGGAACAAAAGAACCGCACACTAGTCGAGATGGCCAGGACGATGCTCAATGAGCACAGGACTCCTAGGTGTTTTTGGGCTAAAGCCATGAACACGGCTTGCTATCTGGCCAACCGCATTTTTCTTAGAGCTTACCTTGGTAAGACTTCATATGAGTTGCGGTTTGGCAGACAACCCAAAGTGAGCCACTTGTGAGCATTTGGCTACAAGTGCTTTGTGCTCAAGAAGGGAGGGAATTTGGACAAATTTGAGTCTCGTTGCTGGGATTTAGTTTTTCTTGGCTATGCTTTGCATTCTCGAGTCTTCCGTGTTTGGAACCTCGACTCCCAGCAGCTTGTCGAGACTTGCGAGGTTTCATTTGATGAGTCCTTGCCTTCTTTGACTCCTTCTTTTGAGCTTTCTGGTGATGGTGAGCTCGGAGAGTCCATCTTCGAGGAAGATGAGGACACTCCAGCTGTTGATGAGGGTGGGCCTTCTTCACCTCCTACAGAGTCCACACCTTCTGAGACTTCGACTGAGGACGAGAGCGGACCTCTGATCACTTCTTTCACTTCGATCGAGCCCCCTCAGTGAAGTCCAGAGGTGCCAGCTGCTGACTCCGGTGAGGTGACTTCAGATCACCAGGGATCCCGAGCAGTTCAGCGCGATCACCCCTCAGATCTTATTATCGGTGATTTGTCTGCGAGGACTTTGCGTTCTTCTGTTGACTCACTTGCTGTGTTTGCTGAATCTGCTTTTGTTGCATCTTTTGAGACCAGAGACATTTCTCATGCTCTTTTTGATTCAAATTGGATTAATGCTATGCAAGAAGAGTTTGAGAATTTTGTCTGCAATCGGGTTTGGACAGTAGTTGAGCTGCCACCAGGATGCAACCCCATAGGCACCAAGTGGGTGTTCAAAAACAAGCAAGGTGAAGATGGGGTTGTGGTGCGCAACAAAGCTCGACTAGTTGCCTAGGGTTTTTGCTAGAAGGAAGGTATTGACTTTGAAGAAACCTTCGCTCCTATTGCCTGTCTTGAGTCCATTCGCATTCTTTTAGCTTTTGCCGCTTCGAAGGGTTTCAAGCTTTTTCAAATGGATGTCAAGAGTGCTTTTCTGAACGGGTACATAGAGGAGGAGGTTTATGTTAGGCAGCCCCTCGGTTTTGAGAACCCCAAGTTTCCTCAACATGTTTTTAAGTTGCAGAAAGTTTATACGGTCTGAAGCAAGCCCCAGGGCTTGGTATGACCGGTTAAAGCAATTTTTGTTGGGGAAGGGCTTTGTGATGGGTTTTGTGGATAAAACTCTCTTTTTGCTCAGAGATGCTTCAGATTTCTTAGTAGCTCAGATTTATGTGGACGATATTATCTTTGGCGGTACTACTAATGATCTTGTGTCCACGTTTTCTGAGCAGATGCACAGTGAGTTTGAGATGAGCCTCATGGGTGAGCTCAAGTACTTCGTAGGACTCCAGATCAAGCAGACCAAGGACGACACCTTCATCCACCAGGGTAAGTACACTCGCGACATGTTGAAGAAGTTCGATTTTGGTGGAGAGCTGAAGCCTCAGATGACCACAATGGGCACATCTAGGGGTTTGGACAAGGACGAGAGCGGCGTCAAGGTCAACGAGAGAGAGTTTCGAGGGATGATCAGTTCGCTGTTGTACTTGATGGCGACGAGGCCAGACATACAGTTTACCGTGGGACTGTGCACGCGTTTCTAGTCTTCACCACGCGCGTCTCATCGGCAGGCTGTCAAGCGCATTTCCAGGTATCTTACCTATGCGCCTGATCTTGGTCTTTACTATTCAGCATCATCATCTCTTGATTTATCTGGCTTTTCGGACGCTGACTTTGGTGGGTGCCGGTTGGATCGAAAGTCGACTTCCGGTACTTTATAGTTTCTTGGTTCGTCTCTTGTTTCTTGGTCTTCTCGAAAGCAATCTGGAGTTGCTCTTTCGACCACTGAGGCTGAGTATGTAGCTTCTGCTAGCTGCTGCTCACAGTTAGTTTGGATGATTTCCACATTACGAGATTTTGGGTTGTTCTTTCCTACCAGAGTTCCTTTGTTTTGCGACAGCACCAGTGCTATTAGTGTAGGGAAAAACCCTTGTCTCCATTCAAAAACCAAACACATTGATGTGCGCTTTCACTTTCTTCGGGATCAATATGAGAAAGGTGTCATTGACCTTGTTCATGTTGATACCCATCATCAGTTGGTTGACATTTTCACCAAACCCCTAGATCAGTCTACTTTTGAGCGTTTACGAGGGGATTTGGGTGTTGTGTATCCTTTTTAGGATATTTTTGCGTCAGTTTTCTTTCTTCATTACTCTTTTCTTGAGTTTTTTGTGTATGTTCATATCATGCATATTCACATATCACACTTTTGAGCTTGCTTCTGTTATATGATTGAACTGCTTTACTTATTCTAGCTGGTACATGCTTTTGATTACTTGTCAATGATCATGCTTTGTTTCAGTTCACTTGATATGTCTGATATCTGTCATATGCATGTCTTTTATGCTTTAAACTTGAAAAATGATCACCATTGCTTCTGGTAACTAGCATGTGTAGGCTGAGTGCTTTTGCTATCTGTTACATGCCTTGTAGCTAGTTCCTCACATAGGTGCAGATATGCAACTTGGACATCTTTATGCTTTAACATGAAAAATGTGCTATAAAAATGATAAAAATCAGAAAAATGAAAATTCCATGCCTTTTTATGCTTGAGTTGAAAAGATCCAGGTGGGTTTGCTTTGTCGCATTGCATTGTTCTGGGCTGCTTACCATAGCACTTTGGTATGAACTAGGACAGTGTAATGTATGCCAAGACCAATGTCTTAAGCTTCTGATGGTCTAGTTCTGGCCTAGGCTTGACTTAGTCGGTCAGCATAAGGTTTGACTTGCAAATAACCCCTGGCAAAATTGAAAAAGGAAAAAGAAAAGGCCCGAATATTGAAAAGATAACAAGTTTGCTGAAGCACTTTGTTTTGGAAAATGCTTATCTTGGTAGATATCAATTAGCTTCTGCATCTCATGCTTTACATTGCTTGTCAACTGGAAAATTTGGTGATGCTTTTGTTTGCAAAAAAAATGAAAAATGCGTGCTAATGACTTTCTTTAGATATCATCTGTTGCACTAATCATGCCATGTGTCTTAGATAGTATGTCTTTTGCTATACTTGTTAGATGTTGTAATTGCAGTCAATCATATCTGAGAAGCTTGCTTTCCACACTCCACCTGCACCCCAGTTGCATTCATTGCATATTTTGAGGGGGAGTTGCATTTCAGGGGAAGTCTGTGTCTCTTTAGAGTGCATTTAGTCTCACTTGATGAGTTCACTTGTCAACAAGGGGGAGAAATTTTGGGAGAAGAGTTTAAGGGGGAGTTTTGGATTTCTCTGGGATTTGTTTCAGGGGGAGTTTTTGTCCCGTTTGTCCTTACTCTTTTGATATCCTTGTTGATGTTTCTGAGATTGCACTCGTTTTGAGCTTTTACCTTTGGTTAACCATAATGACCGCTTCTTGCTTTTGTTTGGCTTTTGGTCATTAGGGTTAAACTTTTACTTTATTTTCTTCTTCTCTGTTTTCTTGTGTTTTGTTTTCGTGTTTCCACATGTGTTCGCAGGTACTGAAGAGCTGAAGAAGTGAAGTGTTAACAATGCACTCATCAAGGGGGAGATTGAGGAGCCATGCTGAATAGCGTGGGCCTCATGGCTCCAAATGTGATGAGTCATTGTCAACGATAGTCAAAAAGGACTGAAAAGAGAGAGAAGATCTGCTGCGTCTGGGCCGCGTGTGACTCAGGTACATGGGCAGCAAGCGACTGTCGGGCAGAGGGGCCGCGAAGTCGGGCTGCTGGCCCAATCCGGGTACATGGGCTAGGAGCAGCAGAGGATCCACTGGGCTGTTGACCAGGATTGACTCAGGTACACGGGCGGCGAGTGATTGCCGGGCTGAGAGAGCTGCGGAGTCGGGCCAGCCCAATCTGGGTACCTGGTGCAAAGTCGGTGGACGCTTTGTTAGTTTCGACGCAAAACTGATGACCGCTGATCTGGCATCGGACTGTCCTGAAGAGAAGTCGTAGTCGCTACAAAAGCTTAGCTTCTGGATAAGTCATATGTAAATAGAAGTTTACTATTTTGTCCTTAGGCCCACAGTCAGTAAGTCGAGTCTGTAAAAATATCCTAAGGGCAGTTTGGTCTTTTCCTTTATTTCAGCGTCTGTAAAAAACCCTAAGGGTCTGTGGAATATTCTAGGCTGATTGGGCTGCCTATAAATAGGGCCCCAATCCCTAGGGTTAGGGTACCCTTTTAATGAAATCACTTTTCTAATCATTCCTTAGGTCAGCTCTCTCTCCTTGCTTGCGCCGCCAGGCTCCTGTTCAAGTGTTTTATCTTCCTGCATGCACTGCCATCGTGAGTTATGTTCTTCTTGGTTCTGTGAGTTTTTATCCTCTCTGTTCATGTCATTCGGTGTGCAGTGATTTGTGGCTTTACTACATCGTTTTTTGAACGCCTATGAGCTTTGTCTCCGTGCGAATAGCCTTCTCTGGTTGCATCTGTTCTTCGGCTAAGAAGTACTAGTTCTGCCTGCGTGCTCCTGTAGCAGCAAGTAGCACCTATCTCTTGTAGCTACAGTACGCTTGTTTTCTAGCCTTGCTTTTTCCTGACATGGCTTTTTGATCGAGGAGACAGGGTCTAGCTTGTCTCTTGTTGTTTCTGGCGAAGCCCCATACTTTGCTCGAAGTCCTTCTGTTCTGTGAAGCAGGCTTCGATCAGACTTCTCCAAAGACTCTGCTGTCATCTGTAACTCAGAACTAAAAGTGTGAACTCTCTTTCGAAGTATGCATTGATTCAAAGATTTTATTCTGACATACTTAGACTGTTTTTCGAATCATACTTCGACAGGTTTCGAAGTTAGCTTCAAAGCTTGTCATTCTGGTTGGCTTCACTGGAAGTGCTTTACTGAGAGTTTTTGCTAAGTACACCTCCCTGGTGTTCCCTGCACTTGTTTGATGTTTTCGTTGTTCGAAGTATACTTCGCATAGTATACTTCGTCAGTGTAAAACGGACTTCGCCAGCGTGTTTCGAACATTGCTCATTCGAAGTGCACAATTCGAAGTCCTGTGTTTTGGCTCCGAATTCTGTTGGCTTCGGAGTATTAGTTCTGTCAATGCTAGACTTCGCATGAACACTCCGAACTAGCTTCGAACTTTCTTTTGCTCCTCAAACGAAGCTTTGATTCGTGCGTTGGTTCCAGCGAAGCTAATTTGTTCCGAAGTAGGCTTCGCATTCTCTTTGCTATATACTTCGCATCGAAGCATGCTTTGCATTCTGCCACACTCGAACTAGCCTAGTCTCCACAAACTTCCTGCACTTCCACGACAGACTTTGTCAGCCTTCAACAAAGGACACCGAGGAAGGCTTCGACACTTCGAAGCAGGCTTCGACACTACAGGCTTCGACGTTGCAGGCTTCATCAAGTACCAAATAGGAGACAACCTTGAACAGTAACCTCTCAACTCTTCTTACGTACACTCAGATCAATTGCTGTGATGATCTATTTCTGTGAAGTTTGATCTGCCATGTTTTGAATGCTTTAATTAAACTGCCTAGTAGCACTGTGTTGGTGTCTTTTCGTTTAGGACACCGGTTGTTGTTAGGCTATATCTTTGAGGCTCTATTGATCTGTTTACGTTTTGCTGCTTAGTCTTTTGAGGTGCGTTGGGTATTGGGAGCAGGCCATAAATTTGAAAGAATTTTTTAGGCGCCCATTCACCCCCCTCTGGTCGCTACTTTCGGTCCTACAGTAATCCCCACATACTGCCATCTATTTAGCTCACCTACCATCTAATTGGTTCACCTGCCATTTAATGGCAAAAATTAATTAAGAAAATATATATTTTAACCATACATTCCATAGAAAAACCTGCATGCATGCTGATCTATACTTTCCATGAAAAAATCAAACAATCAATCTCACGTATTGCCTTATTACACTCCTTTCCTTGCATGGAGATTCTTGCCTTACATGGAGTCTACTTGATCACGCTACCATTTATTTGCTTCACCTACCATATATAACATAGCTACGCTGCCTTGTGTAGCTTTATATATAACGGAGACGAGGGAGGAGCGCAAGACGCCGACCTCGGTGTCCAGCTCAAGCGCGGGCGGGAGCGGCGGTGGACTGAATGCGAAGCGGCGGCACAACGTGCTCGCGGTGATCAGCTGGGGTGCCATGATCCCGGCTGGCCATCGTCCTCGGCGTCAGCAACATCTTCTACGGGTTGTCGTCCTCGGCATCGGCTACATGTACGGGATCTTCGTCGGTGTTTGCACCATTGTCTACCTCGTCCTCGAGGAGTGGAGGCATAGGCATTGAGATGAGCCGTTGGCCGTCTCGCTCGACCAATCTACAGTTTTGTTGTCTTCTTGATCGATCTCATGGTTGCCGATTTCTGATTTCTCATTAGCATTTGTTGTGTATAGGTATACGACGAGCGTATGATGTATGATGTGTTTATTCATTCCATTGGTGTAGTTTTGTACACTATTATATCATATGTGCCTCGCTTTATCTGTGCACTCGATCACATTTTTAATTATTGATCACCAAACTCGGTCAATGTGTGTCTGCACCTGCACGGTCTACTTGTGTTCGTTTGCGTTTCAAAATATTAATATTTTAATCATAAATTTTATATACTGAGCATATGAAAATGACATTGCCAAATTTGTACTAACAAATTATTTCATAAAATTGTATTTATATCCTTCCTAGCACAGATTTATAGATCAAAAAAAGAAGTGAAATCAACAGGAGTTTCATGCATTTTATTCACTTTCCATATTTTATACACTTGCTTTGTTTTCTTTCTTAATTTATTTATTACTTAAATTTTCACTACAACAAAGATCTGATCAGATGGGTGGTGAAAGAACCGAAGATCTAAGTGCCACAGTCACATTCTTGCCTGGCCTGCCAGTCACATTCGCATGGGGCATCGTCGTGGCTGGGCCAACGAAGCTCAACATGGTCATCGCCGGCGTTTGCATGTGCAACTCACCTGCTTCCGGCATGCAACCATGCAAGTTATATATCTTCTTGATTTCGTTTATTTCTTTCTGCATAATTTAATTCTTTGTATCTATTTATGTGCAATGGTGAGCTCATATAGAAGGATAGGATGAACACTGTTGGGGGGAAATTACTCCATTTCCAAGACTTAAAGAGTAACCCTTTGTTGGCTGAGTGAGGACCCCGAAGGTGGCGGATTGCTGTTCGGAGTATACGTCACCACGACCGGAGGGTGCCACGGTGCGAAGTCTTAGAGAACCCTCCGAAGGGAAGATGGAGACCTCGAAGCAGAAGGACATGATTGATTGGATGTCCAGCTTATCCATCTACCTTGCAGTGCTTGATCGTGTATAACCTTGTTTATAATACCGAATATTTTCTACTATGTCGGTTGTAATTTAGGGGTAAATAGGTCTTTTCCTTATGCTTTTTTCCCTATAAATACCCCCCATTATACCTTGTAAAAGGGGAGCCAGAACAAGTTGTTCATCTATACTCATTCGGACCACTTGAGCTATTATCCATCCCGAAGGCTCAAGCTAGTCCTAAAAACACAAACTTCCTGTTTGTCTGTTCTTGATTACCGAGAACCTGTTGGCGTAACATTTGCGCCAACAGTTGGCGCCGTCCGTGGGGAACCAAGTTCTAAAAGCTTGTTCTCTACTGCTGACTGCACTCCGAAGAGCACTTACGGAGGGAGCATCGGAGTCCCGAGACTCCGCGCACCCTTCAGTTAAGGGCTTCTTAGTGCAGCTCGAGGGCCTTCTCTCGACCCCTCGGGTCGTTCGAAGTCCTCCATCTCCAAGACATCTTCATGGCTAGCTATGCCTTCGAAGCGTGGCCAGGCTTCGGGTCCTCTTAGAAGGTCCCCTCGGACCAATGGAGCCGGACCCTCAGCTAATCTGGCGATTCCTGCAGAGACCGCTGGGCGTCGAGCGCCCCGGGGCCCTCTGCCTCCTCCTACGGTGCTTCAGACCGACTACGCAGCTAGCCGGGATCCAGAAGTGCCCTCCGACGAAGACGAAGGCCCTCCCGAAACCGAGGCTACGCAGCTAGCCAGGCTTCAGGAGGAGGTATCCAGGTGGAGGCAAGAGGCCGCCGATCGCCTCCGCACTCAAGCTTCCACTGAAACTCCAGGGGAGCATCAAGACGATGGAACCCGCAATCCCCCAGAAGTTATGCAAGTCCCGGAGGAAGCCGAGAATGCATCCTTCGATAATGAATCTCCGTTACACCCTGATCTGCAGAAAGTGCCTTTCGACCCCAGATTCAAGGCCTCGAAGCTGCACAAGTACTCTGGGGGTCAGACCTCGGAGAGTTCGCCCGCTCTTACGCCCTGGCAATAGAAGCAAGCGGAGGGGTGCGAAGCACCATGGCAAAATGCTCCCCCCTCGCTCTCGAAGGCGTGGCACTCCGCTGGTTCTGGTCCCTAAAGCCAGGATCGATCAGTTCATGGGAGCAGCTAAAAAAGAAATTTGTGAGCAACTTCCAAGGTACCTTCGTGGCCCCGATGTCCGCAGGAAGTTTGTTTCAGGTAAAGCAGCGGGTGGGAGAAACCCTCCGGGAGTACTTCACGCGCTTCGCCCACACCAAGTCACAGATCAAGGGCCTGTCTACCTCCTCGGTAGTGGATGCTGCCCGCGAAGGGGTGCTAAACCCCGACCTCCTCAGCAAACTCCATCGGAAGCCGGTGACGTCTGTGGCACAGCTCATGGCATGCTTCGAACAGTATGCCAAGGCGGAGGAAGGATGTCTTCGGCGAGCTGAAGCACCATTGCCCACCCTCCGAGAAGTCAAAAGGGAGCCTGAAGCCTCCGCTACACTACAACCTCCACAAGACAACCGCTTCAATGAGTACAAGCAAGGGAAGAAGCATTTCCGCTCGGAGGTGCTAAACATTGCACCTTCAGCCTCGAAGGCACCTGCCAACTTCCAGCAGGTGAAAAATTTCAATGCTGGGCCGCCAAAGCCTCAAGAAAGGATGCCTGGCAGGCGCCAGAGTTTTTTCTGTTGTGTGCATGGCGACAATAGAAGCCATGACACGAAGGATTGCAAGGCAGTATTGGCCCTTCGGGGCGACTACCTTGAGTGAAATGCCGGGCGAGGTACTTCGGATCGGGCCCCACCGTCGGCACGCTTGGAGCCTGTTCAAACTGTGGCCCGAGCCGGTGCCCTCGAAGCCCCCATGCGGCTACCGGTGGCCAGTATTATGCCACCACCAAAGCAAGAAGACCCGCAAGACCGCGGCAAGAGAGTGGTCCTGCCCATCTCCGGAGGGGGGACCCTCAGAAGCATGTCCAAGAGACAGCGCCGCGAGTATGTCTGCGAGGTCGGGCACATTGGGACCTCGAGTTCCGCCGAAGGGATGCCAGAATGGTCCCGTGTGCCCATCTCATTCACAGCCAGCGACGCGGCGGGGGTGAAGTTCCCCCATGCTGACCCATTAGTCATCTCTGCCGATATAGCAGGAGTAGACGTTCGAAGGATCCTGGTAGATGGTGGGAGCTCCGCAGACATACTCTTCGTCCAGGCCTTCGACCAGATGTGCATACCTCGGAAGCATCTACTTCCAGCAGCCCGGCCGCTTCAAGGGTTCTCAAGACCGCCTCTCGATGCCCTCGGCCAAATAGGCCTCGAGGTTTCCTTCGGAGAGGGGCCTTTGGCCCGAGTAGAAGAAGTGATCTTCGATGTGGTTGATGCCCCTTACGCTTACAATGCTATCTTCGGTCGAGGGATGTTGAACCAGTTCGGGGCTATAGCACATCACAATTACCTTTGTCTCAAAATGCCCACAAAAGGTGGAGTGCTTACTATTTCAGGAGACCGGGCTGTAGCCAGGAGGACAGAGTATGGCCATGGGCAGCCATTGGACCCCCGACAAGTGCATAATGTGGCGGAAAGCACCGAAGAAGTACCGGAGGCCTTGAACCCTCCGAAGGGATCTTCGCTCAAGCCAAGCCCGGAGGGTGATGTCGAGACAAGAATAATCTCGGAAGGTGGCAAAGAGTACCCAGTGAAATTTGGCAAGGGGCTATCTCCAGAAATAACCGCCTCGTTAGAAGAAGTCGTCAGGAAAAATCTAGACATATTTGCTTGGACTGACGAAGACATCACTGGGGTCGATCGAAGCATCATCGAGCATAGTCTGCTCGTCAACCCGAAGGCCAAGCTGGTGCGCCAGGGGCTCCGCAAGCTGTCAGCAGAAAGAGCAAGCCTAGCCAAGGCCGAAATAGAAAAATTGTTAAGGGCTGGCATTATCAGGGAGGTAGCCCATACTGAGTGGTTGGCTAACCCTGTTTTTGTAAGAAAAAAGGACTCGAACAAGTGGCGCATGTGTATTGACTTCACCTCGTTGAATAAATCATGCCTGCGAGACCCCTACCCAATGCCCCGAATAGATCAATTGATAGATTCCACAGCCGGCTTCGAACTATTAAGCTTCCTCGATGCTTATTCCGAGTACCATCAAGTATGGCTGAAGCGCGAAGACGAAGCCAAGACAAGCTTTATAACTCCTTCCGGAGTATTCTGTTATGTAAGAATGCCTTTTGGTTTACGGAATGCCGGAGCCACCTTTTCTCGCTTATTAGCTAAGGCTCTAGGTCATCAGATAGGCCGCAATGTCGAAGCCTATATGGACGATATTGTAATAAAAAGTGCTCAAAAGCACCGGCATAGCTTAGATCTAGCTGAAACATTTGAGAGCCTCCAAGCATGTGGAGTACGCCTCAACCCCGAAAAATGTATATTCGGGGCACAAGCAGGAAAGCTGCTAGGGTACTTAGTTTCGAGCAGGGGGATTGAAGCTAGCCCAACACAAATAACTGCGCTGCAAAGGATGGCTCCACCAGAGAATTTGAAACAAGTACAGAAGCTAGCAGGAAGGCTCGCAGCACTCAGCAGGTTCCTGTCCAGGTCGGCAGAGCGGAGCCTCCCAATTTTCAAGGCGCTGAAGGGATCCGAAAGCTTCAGCTGGACGCCGGAGTGCCAAAAGAGCTTCGAAGATATAAAAGCATACCTCGGCACATTATCAACCTTAACTGTTCCCCTTCCGGAGGAAACACTGCTTTTATATCTTGCAGCAGCGGGTTCAGCAATAAGCGCAGTGCTGGTCCGAGAGGTTGAGCTTAAGGGGAAGCTGGTGCAAAACCCAATTTATTTTGTGTCGGAGGCATTATCCGGAGCCAAGGTCAGATACTCCGAGCTCGAGAAGTTTGCTTATGCCCTAGTAATGGCCTCGCGAAAGCTAAGGCATTATTTCTTGGCACATAACCTCATCGTCCCTACGTCGTATCCTCTTGGGGATATGCTCCGAAACAAAGATTCCATAGGCAGGATTGGGAAATGGGCAGTCGAGCTGGCACCCTTCGAAATCTCCTTCACGGCGAGGACAGCTGTTAAATCTCAAATTATAGCAGATTTCGTAGCAGAGTGGACTCCATCTGCAATCTGGACCCCGGAAGAACCCTCCGAAGGTTTTTGGACAATATTCTCTGACGGAGCTTATCAAGCATCAGGCGCCAGAGCAGGGGCCGTCATCTTGTCACCATCAGGGCAAAAGGCCATGTATTCCGCAAGGCTCAACTTCAGAACCACTAATAACATTGCCGAGTATGAAGGAATCTTGCTAGGCCTCCGAAAGGCTAAAGCGCTCGGAGCTACAAGAATAGTGATCAAGACAGATTCCCAAGTCATCGCGGGGCATATTGACAAAAGCTTTCAAGCAAAAAACCCGCATCTCGCGCAATACCTTGAACAAATCCGCAAGGCCGAAGCAGCATTCAAAGGGTTTACAGTTCGAAGCATCCCTCGGGCAGAGAATCAACTTGCAGATATTCTTGCAAAGGCTGCAGCAGGAGCGGTGGACCTCCCGGAGGGTGCTTTCTACGAAGAGCTGGAGCAGCCAGCGGCTGACCAAATACCCTCATCATAAGTAATGTGCATTCCAACTACAGATTGGCGAGCTCCGATAATAAGCATGTTGCAAAGTAGCATGGACCCTCCGGAAGGCCCAGAAGCTCGAAGGTTGCAAGCAAGAGCTCGAAATTACAAGCTTATTGATGAAGTGCTATACAAGGCCGGAGTGTGCTCACCCCTACTTCGATACATCTCACAGCCTGAAGGTCAAGACATACTTCGGGGCATCCACGAAGGACTCTGCGGAGGTCATTTAGCCCCTCGAGCGCTAGCAGGCAAGACGCTTCGGCAAGGGTTTTATTGGCCAACAATAGTAAGAGATGCAGAAGAACTAGTTCGAACATGCCAAGGCTGCCAGTGGATGGGCAGACGGAGCCATCGCCCACCAGCTCAGCTTCAAGTTATTGCCCCAGTATGGCCAATGGCTAGATGGGGCATGGACCTCATAGGCCCTTTCCCAGTGGCAAAAGGCGGTTTGAAATTTGCGGTAGTAGCAATCGAATATTTCTCAAAATGGGTGGAAGCGGAGCCGCTAACAGCTATCACCTCGAGGAACGTGCAAAAATTCTTCTGGCAGAATATTATATGCAGATTCGGAGTTCCCAGAGAGTTGACGGTGGATAATGGAACCCAGTTCGAACCTGATACCTTTCAAACATTTTGTGAAGAACTAGGCATTAAGCTATGCTTCGCAGCAGTACGACATCCGCAGTCCAACGGAGCCGTCGAGCGAGCCAACGGGAACATCCTCTCCGGGTTAAATCGCCAAATTGTAGGATTGGCCAAGGGGCTGTGGGTCGAAGAACTGCCTAAAATCTTATGGTCCATCCGAACCACTCAAACTAGATCAACAGGTTTCACACCATTCAGATTGCTCTTCGGAGATGAAGCCATGACTCCTACGGAGCTCAAAGGGGAGTCGCTTCGCGTAATTCAACCCGGGGACGAAGATGACCGGAGTACGTCACTAGATCTGTCAGAAGAAACAAGGCTCCGAGCTGTCGCCAACCTGACTAAGTACCAGGAACACACCAAAACGTGGTATGACCCGAAAGTTAGATTAAGTGAGTTAAAGCCGGGTCATCTAGTATTGCGAAGTGTAATAGCTCCGGGGAAGCTAGGAAACAAATGGGAAGGATCATATGTTATCTTACGCTCAGGATGGCCCGGATCATTTAAATTAGCTAATTTAGAAGGGGAAGAGTTGAAACATGCATGGCATGCGGAGCACCTTAAGCGATATTACGCTTAAGGCCTCCTTGTAATCACTTGTAACACTTTCTTTTCTATAAATAAAGATAAGGGTTGAAACCTGTTTTGCTCTTCCAATATCCCTTACTCCTGATGGACGCATTGGGAGGACGGTGATGCTGGTAGAGCCAAGCATTTTTCTCAAGACCCAAGGGGCTGCCTCCGAACCATTGGTTCAGCGGCTCCGCCAACCTACGGATTCCAGGCTCCGGCTTGTTAGAATCCGTAGAAGAGTCTAAGGACTTTAAAGAAAACAGATTTTCAGCCTCCGGGTGCGAAGTATCTGTAAAAGAGCCGAAGGTGGCCAACCTACGGATTCCAGGCTCCGGCTTGTTAGGATCCGTAGAAGAGCTAAGGACTTTAAAGAAAACAGATTTTCAGCCTCCAGGTGCGAAGTATCTGTAAAAGAGCTGAAGGTGGCCAACCTACGGATTCCAGGCTCCGGCTTGTTAGGATCCGTAGAAGAGTCTAAGGACTTTAAAGAAAACAGATTTTCAGCCTCCGGGTGCGAAGTATCTGTAAAAGAGCCGAAGGTGGCCAACCTACGGATTCCAGGCTCCGGCTTGTTAGGATCCGTAGAAGAGTCTAAGGACTTTAAAGAAAACAGATTTTCAGCCTCCGGGTGCGAAGTATCTGTAAAAGAGCCGAAGGTGGCCAACCTACGGATTCGAGGCTCCGGCTTGTTAGGATCCGTACAGCAGTCTAGAGACTTAAAAAAGGAAGCGAGCAAATTTTTAGTCTTCGAAAGCAAATGATAAGTACAAAGTTCGAAGCATGCAGGTGTTCGGACAGTCATTGTGCCTAGCGAACCCTTTTCTATGGTAAAGGCTCCGCCACCCACAAGGGGGGTCGAAAGGTACGAGTCACACAGCATACTTTCGAAGCATTTCACGTTAAATCATTATAATTATACATCAAGAGAAATTTTTGTCTAAGCCTAAATAAAATCGGAGACCCTTTCGGCCCCTGCGGCTACTTTTCCCTTCGGAACTTGAAGCCGCCGAAGTCGTCCTTTTAGTCCGGGTACTTCTCTTTTTCTTAGAGGATAGCAGTTTCCTCTGCTCCTCTTGAAGCTCAGCCCATGTCAGGAGCCTTTCGGAGTCAGCCTCCGCAGGGTCTTCAGCTCGGTACTCCGAGTCGGACCAGTCAATAGGTTCGGAAGACGAGGACCCCTCCGTCTTCTCTTCCTCTTTAATATAAGCTAAGACGTCCCTTCGAACGTCAAGGGTGATCTCCCCCTCGTCCCCACGAGGAACAGAAAAGCGGGAGCGGCGGTAAGGCCTCAAACCCGTGAGGTTTGCCCACTCCTTTCGAAGCTCGTTGGTAATTTCTAGAAGTTCGAAGTCAGGGCTCGAAGGGCATGACAAAACCTAAAAAATAGCAGAACACCCAAGACAAGTTCCCGTTTATAACTTTTTCATTAATAAAAACAGGGTTTACAGGGCTTCATATACATAACAGTCCTAAGCGGCTAGACCTACGGGTCGATCAGCGGAGCAGGAACCGAAGGGGCTGGCGCAGCAGGGAGTGATGGCCTTGTCTGCGCTTGCTTCTGCCGACGGGCCTCGTCAATCCAGGCCTTAGCTGCGGCCTTATGATCCGTCTTCCAGGTCGACCGGAAGGCCTCCCAGGCCGAAGCCACCTCCGAAGATGGCCGCAGCAAGTCATCGTCCGCGAAGCCTCCAGGAGACGAGCCTTCGACTGAGCCAAGGGGGATCCGAAGGGATTCAAGATGACGAAGAACCCCGATACCAGCACACTGTCCGGAGATTTCCCCGTACCGAATACCGAAGTTCTTCATCAACGACGAAGCAACCTGGATCCTCGTCAGCTTCCGGTCAAGGGGCTCGTGGGTTGCAACAGAAGCCGAAGGGCACATGGTGCCAAAGTACTCCAGCGTACCCTGGAGGGCTTCCAAGGTACGGTCCGCAGTACTAGAATTCTTCTTCTCCGCTGCTTCCAAGCCTGCAGTAGTCGCGCCCACTTCGGCCACCCGGAGCATCAAAGAACTCTTGAGGGCCATCGCCTGGCTAAGAGCTCCCTGAAGTTCTACCAGCTGCGCACTTGAGGTAGCGGCCTCTTGGCGGAGCCTTTCAACCTCCGCTCGAAGGACAACGCGCTCGGCCTCGACCTCCTGGGCAGACGAACGGAGGGCTCCGAGGGCTTCGTCCGACGCCGCCCTAGCCCTCCGTTCCTCCAAGACTTCTTCCTCCAGCCTGAGGGATCTCCCGATGGAGTTGTTAAGAGCCGTCTGGAGGGTAGTGACCTTCCGTTTAAGTCGATTAACTTCGACCTCGTTGGAAGTCGCTGCCGCTCTAGCAAGAACAAATTGCTGCAAAAAGAACTAAGTAAGTACTAAAGTATTTATGACTACTAATGCGAAGTAGCTATGGTGTCTTTTTTATACCTGAAGGGCAGCCCTTTCGAGGGCTGTGTTGAGCCTCGAAGCCCTGGCCTCGCTCAAGACGGAGATCAACTCCGAATTGGCAATGTCTTGGCTTCTCTCAGCTAGGGGCTCCATAAGTCTTCGGAGGACACTCCGGTGCTCCAGGAACGGAGCCAGCAGAGGAAGCCAAGACAGAGCTTGGGCATCATCCGCTGCGGCCTCATCCTCCGAATTGCCAACGGAGGGCGCGGCCTGGCCGGGAAGAAGGCCGAGGCTAGAAATACTCTTACCTCGCCCCGGCACGAAGGAGGGCGAAGTAGGAGTACCCCGACCATCGGCAACCACCTCTTCAACCCGAGCCACAGCGGCAGAGGCAACCTCGGTGGTCGAGGTGGCCACGACAGGAGTGACCTCCGTCGCCAACTCCGTCCCGGCGAGCACGTCGTCTGCCCCAAAAGACACATTCTCCGCCGCCAAATTCGGAGCGTCCAAAGGCGCGGAGGGATTCGCTCGGACGACAGCCTCCGAAGACGCAGGGGCTTCGGACGCCACCAAAGCATCAACACCCGAAGAGGTACCTATTTCAATAACAAAATAAATAAGCATGTTTTCACAGACAGCAAGCAGGTATTGAGTATAAAAGGGAGGAGCTTCAAAAAAAACCTCCTGGAGCTTCGTGGGGAAGGATTGCTGGATCCTCCAGGGCTTCGTACATCTGGAGGATGTCGGCAAAGTCATCCCCCGAGGTCCTGCCCTCAACATTTTCCATCGGAGCCACGGCCTCCGCAGGGACCACCTCGGGTGCGGGCAAGTTGGGAGTAGGGGAATCCGACTCCACCTGAACGACGACGGGCGCAGCAGGAGCAGTAGGAGCCACGCTTACCACCTCCCCGACGGAGGTGGGAGGAGGGACTTCCCCTGTATCCTCGTCACCCAAGAGGTAGGCTTCAAAGGCCGCTGCTGTCTGGCCATCGGAGTCCTCTACCTCTTCGGAGGCCGAGCTTTGCGCACCCGGCGACGAGACAGACGAGGCGGGCGCCAACTCCGAAGGGTGCTTCGCTACCTTCTTCCTCCGAAGCGGCTGTTTGCCGGCCTTTTTGGAGGGCTCGGCAGCGGCTTTCCTCTTACGGCCAACTGCTCCGGTCGGAGCGAAGTCAGGAAGAGCCGGGGGCTCCATGCCGAGAGCTCTCCACACTCTGTTGGATCGCTCCCAGCTCCCCACCAGCTCCAACCTTCTTTGCCTCTCGGCCACCGAAGGGGCTCCGAGAACTCATTCGGTGGCCCGAACTATGTCCTCCGGAGCCAATACCAAAGGCGCCACTGAAAGAAAAAGGTATGAGAATATAAGTATAATTGATTTCTTCGTTCAAATATGATGCAGCAAGGAGTAGGTTTACCTAAGTTTCGGAGGTCCCCCTCCGAAGCTTGTGGGAACACAATCGGCCAGTTGGCTCCGAGGGGAGGGATCCGAAGAGCGACGAACTCCTCAGCCAAGTCGCGCATGCTCATATGACGAGCCACTGAGGTAAGCAACCCTAGCCTCGTCGAGAGCAGGCTAGGGTTCGGAGAGATATCCACCTCCTTCCGGTACCAGATCTCCTGGAGAGGACCAGCGAGGGGGAGTCCTCTCCGACTTCGGCATAAAACCACCGAAGTATCCAGTTGGTGTACCATCTGTCGTTTATAGCTTTGGCAGGGAAGCGGAGAGCGTGCTCCCTCCACAGCTGGAAGTTGACGCTGCCGAAGGCTATCGTCACCTTGGAGTCCCCTGGCCCGTCTTGTGGCTTCGGTTGGCATATGGCTTCGTGGGTCGCGGCGAAGATTTCGGAGCGTCCTTCGCATCCCTCCACCCGGAGCGCCCATTCGAAGATGGCCAATTGGGCGATGGCATTTGGGGACAGTTGAGGCAGGGTGATATGGAACAAGTCCAACACCTCTACCAAGAAGTCCACGGCCGGTAGCCCCAGGCCTGCTTCGAAGAATGCTTCGAAGACCACCACCTCTCCTCTCCTCGGCCTTGGAGTCGACTCTGTCCCGGGGACTCGAGTCCTCAGCCCAGCGCCCAACCTTCCGTCCACCGCTTCTTCAATGGACTCGGCAGTGCTCAAGGATTGGCCGATGATGAAGCTTTGAGCAATCTTCTTCTTGGAGGGCGGACGGAGCGCCCGAGGATTCTTGGGCCAAGCACCGCTCGGAGCCCCCGCCATTGCCGCTGCTGCCGAAGCAGCCCATGCCTGCCTCTGTGCCAAGGTGTTGGCCGCTGCAGGGGTGGTGTGGCTAGTTCTCGCCATCGTGCTCGAACGATTCAAGAGTTTGGAAGTTTGGGAGAAAGGTGAATCGCAGGTGATGAATGCGGTAAAAAATCTCGATTAATCTCCGCCTTCCCCTTTTTATAACCACGCGACCAGTACTACTCTTCAGTTGATTTCACATTGCAGGTTCGGCTTCCGTCACCGACAAGTGGGTCCGGTAATTGGAACGGCGTATAACCGCTGTAAAAATTGACCGTTACCTTTTTGCAGAAGGTAACGGCTACTTGCGCCGTAACGGTCACTTTGACGGCGCCCCATGACGTTCGCTCTCCGGAACCGTCTCCACGACGTGGGTACTCCGAAACCATCTCCACGACGCTCACACTCTGAAACCGTTCCCTTCCCAGTGAGCGTTCTCACTGTATCAAGAACTCGAAGGCGAAGGTTCGAAAGTATTGGGTCCAAAATCCTGGGCTAAGTCACAGCATCTTCAAATCCTCTTTAAGCCTCAGAAATTAGAAATGTTCTTTTCGTATACTGCCTTCTTTCTAAAACAGGTTAACTACAGAAAGGCGTATTCGAGGGGCTACTGTTGGGGGAAATTACTCCATTTCCAAGACTTAAAGAGTAACCCTTCGTTGGCTGAGTGAGGACCCCGAAGGTGGCGGATTGCTGTTCGGAGTATACGTCGCCACGACCGGAGGGTGCCACGGTGCGAAGTCTTAGAGAACCCTCCGAAGGGAAGATGGAGACCTCGAAGCAGAAGGACATGATTGATTGGATGTCCAGCTTATCCATCTACCTTGCAGTGCTTGATCGTGTATAACCTTGTTTATAATACCGAATAGTTTCTACTATGTCGGTTGTAATTTAGGGGTAAATAGTACTTTTCCTTATGCTTTTTTCCCTATAAATACCCCCCATTGTACCTTGTAAAAGGGGAGCCAGAACAAGTTGTTCATCTATACTCATTCGGACCACTTGAGCTATTATCCATCCCGGAGGCTCAAGCTAGTCCTAAAAACACAAACTTCCTGTTTGTCTGTTCTTGATTACCGAGAACCTGTTGGCGTAACATTTGCGCCAACAAACACCTTGAATTTAGCATAAATGAGCGAGTGCATTGATGTCTAGTTGTTTTGGAAATACTTTATTGTGTGTTTTGGATGATTGTGATCTCTAAATCAATCTTATTAATATTAAAGAATGCAATTATATAAATACACGCATATACAATTAATTTGTGACCCAATACGGGCACTGTATCCATTCGTGCAGCAATCTTAGCCCTTAATCATATTTAATTAACTAAAATAAATTTTAGTTTATTTTTTATTCAATGGTTACAATCTGTCACAATTTATAGTATCACTAACAGACAATTATAGAAGGTGCTCTTGACATCTAATGACAAACGAAAATCATGTTTTTATATTGGATCATGTAACATAAGAGAAGTTGATGGAAAAAAATACATATCCTAAAATACAATCTAACTGCTACGTGGGTCTACCCATTTAATGATTTTTTAAACTTACAACAATTAGATTGATTAAAATAAACTTTGAAATTTTATGAATTCTACAGAGATAAATCACATATTCAAACAAAAAATTAATTGTTACCAGAACGATATAATCAAAATAAAATTATTATAAGATGATTGTATTGATTATGCAGACAAATTCTTTGATTACAGGAATAGCTAGCGATTTGCGTATGCTCATGGAAAGAAATTAATGGCATCGAAATGTAATCTTCTGCATGCTCTTAGTTGCATGTGCACATGGAAGTGAATTTAACTTAAGCATATGCATGCACGCGTAATCTAAGTCATAATCTACGTATGCGCACATAAAAAGAAAGAAAGGATATTGATTGATTGTTATTCTTTGCATGCACATGTATCGTACAAAGGAAGGATATATAACATATTATCTCCTAAGAGGTAATAGGTTGTCATATTTAAATCACAGTCGTTAGATTATATAAAATATAAAATAAATGGTGTATGCTGATTTGGGATAGTATAAAATTTTCCTTGTAAATATATAAAAATTAAGTTGTGACTTACAACTGTATCCATGCGCGTGACAACTTTCGGGTGGTGGGGATCCGGGAGGCGGGGGCTCCGGGCGGCGAAGGCTCCTAGAGGCGAGGGGCTGTGGGTGGAGGGGGCTCTGGGCGGCGGGGGCTCCGTGAGGCACGGGACTCCAGGCGGCAGAGGCTCCGGGAGGCGAGGGGCGGTGGGTGGAGGGGGCTCCAGGTGGTGGGGGATCCGGGAGGCGAGGCTCCGTGAGGCTGGGCTCCTGGCGGACAGGGCTCTAGGAGGTGGGGGCAGGAGGACTGGGCGGTGGGGCTCTGGGAGGCTAGGGGCTCCGGGCGGCAGAGGCTCCAGGAGGCGAGGGCTGCAGGTGGAGGGGGCTCCGGGTGACGAGGGCTCTGGGAGGCGGGGCTCCGGGCGGAGGGGCCTTCGAGAGGCGGGGGGTGAGGGCTGCGGGCGGCGGAGGCTCTGGGAGGCGAGGGGCTCTGAACGATGAGGCTCCGAGCATCGGGGGGCTGCAGGCGGCGGGGCTCCGGGCGGTGGGGGGCGGGGGGGCTCTGGGCGGCGGGGGCTTCGAAGGTGGGTGCTCTAGCGGGGGGGCTTCGGGCGGCTACCTCGCCAAGGCCAAGGCCAACTTCTTCCCCTACAGCATTGACTTCCCACAAGGCGCCGCCACCTGCCGGTTCTTCAATGGCAAGACCTTTGCCGATGCACTCTTTGAGAAGAAGGACGAGGAGAAGAAGGGCAGCCCAAGCGGAGGCAAGTCCGAGATCTTGGAGAGCTTCGACACGCCCAACACTCTGATCCCATCTTTCGAGTACAAGTGAAAACTGGTGCGATTTTTATTTCCTTTACCCTTCAATTATTGTTTGCTCCGGGGACACTAAAGTTCCAATCTTTAAATCTGATTTGGTCTTTGCTTGTTGTTTCCATATATTATTTGACGTGGCGCAAATTTAGGGGTTTTTGTTCTTGCCGGAGAAGTTAGGACTCATTTGTATTCGGTCTCTGATTTGTTTCTTGTGCGGCACACCACAATATTGTTGTTAGTAGTTTGTGCCGCTCATAGTTCCCTACCCAATGAAACGATCTGATCACGTTATATATCTTCTCCGGGGTTTTCGATCTGTATCATCAAACCCTTGAGAGTTTTTGTTTGCTCGCGATCTTCCATTGCTTCTTCCTCCATCCAAGCATCTGATCCTTTGATAGAGCCACCAAGCAGCCACAATGCAGCGGCCTCCTATGGAAGGTGATCCATGCCCAAACTGCATCCTTGATGTTGTGGGCATGGCTTTTGGCGTTGGTGATGTGGGAGGTTCTGCCTTCTACTTCCTCAATGGTCTCCGCAACTCGTCCAAAGGTGCACGCCTTGCTGGTGGTATGGAGACTGCACGCATATATGTGTTAATTACCGCATATATGTGTTAATTACCGTATATAACTATCCTTACTTTTCTTAAAAATTACAAATATACTGGGTATAAGATTATTTTCTTTCCATATGTTGTTTCATATTTCATAATAATGCCATGCAAATTTAGACATACCATAAAACTATAATTAATAGTGACTTATACATGGCAAGTATATTTGGGTGCCATATATACACATATAAGTTTCACATTTTTGTGTCTTTTTAAATTTTACAAACATACCACGTAGGAAGTTTTATTTACGTTTCTTTTTTTTCTTACTTAAATGCGTGGAAACATGTCATATATATTTAAAATTTTGTATGGCATGGCGAGCACCTATAATTAATACACACTATGCCTACCAAATATAATTTGGGTTCTATATACTATATAAGTTTCACGTTTTTGTTAACTTTATTAATTTATTCCTTAATTCAATTTGTTATTGACTTTCCATATTATATTTTTTAATTAATGCACACGTACACACTGTATGTAATATTTCGTTTGATTAAAATTGTAAATATATGGCCGTTTATTGTAATATTTAATCACTTTCCATACTTGATTTCTTCTAAATGCACCTAATTAATTTTAGGTTACTTGGAGGCTATAATTAATCATTTTGGCACTACGGTGAATATCATTTTAGCCAAAAGAAAATACCATAAATTTTAGTCAAAAAACGAAACTCAATATAAATTGAATTGGCACGCACACTATTTTCTGTGCAAATACCATTGTCTCTATATACAAAATGGAACCATAATTTTAATAAATTGAAAAAAATGCCTAGAAGAGATCGATGGCATACATATATGAGTCAAGCATAGGCGTCGCGCTACTACTCCTGGTCACCGCTAGGGCCTACGCCGAAGTCCCTATGGGCTTCCTCATCACCGTTTGCGTATACTGTGAGTCTGCGACAACTTTCGAGCTGGCTTCGAGACCAACGCCTCCCCCAACTTCCCACAATGGTGGGGTAGCTCTGGTCGGTGGGAAGCTCCGAGCGGCGAGCAGCGAGGGGCTCTGCTCCGGGCGAGGCGGCGCCGAGCTGCGGACGGCGGGGTGCTCTGCTCCAAGCAAGGTGGCTCCGAGCGGCGAGAGGCTCCGCTTTCGGGTGGCAGGAGGCTGCGGACGATGGGGCTTCGCTCCGGTTGCCGGGGGGCTCTGCACTTCGGGTGGTGGGAGGATCCACTCCGGGTGGCAGGGGTCTGCGGACGGTAGGGTCTCTTCTCTAGGCGGTAGGGGCTCCGCTCCGGGTGGCGGGGGGATGCGGACGGTAGGGGCTCCGCTCTAGGCGGCGGGGGCTCCGCTCCAGGTGGCGGGGGCTGCAGACGGTGGGGGCTCCGCTCTGGGTGGCACGGGCTACGAACGACGAGGGGCTCTGCTCTGGGCGAGGCGGCTTCGAACTACTGACGGCGGGGGGGGGCGCAACCCTCCGTCGTCAACCTCGTGGGCTCCGCTGCCAACCCCGAGCCCCTTCGCCCCGGCCTCGCATGGCTTCGCCGCCGGCTCCTAGCTCTCGTGCCCGACCTCGCACGGCTCCACCACTGACCCCAAGGCCTCGCGCCTGACCTCGCGTGCCTATGCCTCCTGCCCCCATCCCCAAGCCCTTCCGTCGCTGTCAAATAATCAAAAGTCCATAATTTAACTGTCTAACAAATATTTGTTTTTTTACTTTTATCGTTGCGTAGCACGGGCCCACTACTAGTTCAGTGTATTATACTTTCGAGAACGGAGAGAGAGAGTATGTATTTGGTACCGTCTCTAACATCAAATTTTAACTATCAATATATCTCATAATATCTAACATCAAAGATTATGAAATTAACATCACATGAATACACTTTCAAATATGAATCCAACTTTCAAATATAAATCCAACGATATAAAACAAACATATAAGTTGTTATCTTAACTATTATTTTAAAAATACAAATATTAATTTTTTTAAATGCGTGCACGTCTTTTTACAACCGAGAGAGTGTTAGCTAGTTTGCTTAGTGGTACTATGACTTACGAAACTGATTGGATGAGCTGCTGCTTAAAAGTCAATGAAAAACTTGAATTTAAATACTTAGTTGTATAATTTTATTTGATTTTTATATCAATTTTGGCAGTTTTTAGACCGTTACGTATAGAAATATACAAATTTTAACATAAAATTATTTTTGTGCCAGTTATATTTCAACTGTTAAAAAGTTTTTGTGCTGGTTGCTTTATGAAGTCAGAATAAAGAAAGAAATATTCGAGGAAGATGTGTGTCCTCTGTTTTCTCCGAAATTTCTTGTTGGGCACGGAAGATTTTGCCGCTTGGGCGGCTGTTTCGTCCTCTTGCTGCCCCTTGAAGTGTTTTGCAAGGTTTATGTGCGGCTCTACTTATCCCTTTCCTCCATTGAAAATTCAACTAAAACAGTGACATGGACTTTGAAAAGACTTTTGTGCAATTCCAAAGTTTTATCTGGAATAATCGACATACGGGTTTCAACTAAAACAAGGGTAAATTTTCATCTCACATGTTGCGGATTGAAACCAAACTTGTAATTCTATCGCAGAGTTCGTTCTGGTTTGCCTCTTATAATGAAAATATTTTGGTACTAGTTAATATTTTTCTATCGATTTAATAAATCAATATAAACTTATTCTATATAATTTTCTTATTTAAAAAATATACCAATATGATTAGATATGATATATATAAATAAGTCTATATCTCAAATATATTTTATGACTAGATACAATATAATACATATAAAAAGGGTTAATTTTTTCTGTGCCATTACGATTTTTACGGTTTGCCAAAATGTCATCGTTGTGTCACTGTCAGATGGGGGCCGCCACAGTCACTGACAATGGCATGTAGGCAATTTCTGAAAATTATAATGACATGTGAGTAATTTTTCCTAAAAACAAAGTTCAACCTGTAATTTTGACGGGTATATCCGGCATTAACCGGAAAAGTTAGAATTAACCAGTATAGTGTATTAACTGGTATTGTAACAAAAATAAAAGGCCACTTAATATATATACCGTTTTGTTTATCAAAATGGTATATAGTAGTCGTTTTGGCTGGTAGCCAAATGAAATTGACAACCTTGATTGAAACTAGCAGGGAGAATTATTCATGAAGTAATCAAGCTTTGGATTAGATAGCAGTAAATATATATGTTATCTACCCTACTATATAATCGGTGAAGTCGAGTGTACATTTACTCCCTCATCTAAAATATCCTAGTTTTTCATTCGCTAATTTAGATCGTTAGTCCTGAGATCTGTACTATCGTGAACCTCACATGTTTTATTATATGGATATATGTAATGCTCTTTTCTGTCACTGGGTCCAATCTATTTTATTATATAGAAGCTGATATATTTTATATAGCAATTATTAATATATAGAAATCATTAATTTATGGAAGCTGATCTGTTTTATATAGAAATTATTACTATATGGAAAACATTAATATATGGAAATTATTAATATATGAAAATATTCAATATACGGTAGCTAATATATTTTATATGGAAATCATTAATATATGAAATGATGATCATATATATGTACTATTAGTCTTATATATAAATAATAAATAAATAAATAACATATTCATGGCATAATATTATTTTTGGAAGCATTAGAATCCCCTTTCATATGTGTCCTTTTTTCTCCATTGTCTCCCCATAAAATCCATAGTCCATGGCAGAATCCCGCTATCAATTTCAGTTCTAACCTCATAAACCTGAACCCGTGTCGTATGTTTTGCTCCGTCGTCGCCTGTCCTCATCGCTGGCAGCCACATCCGTCCTCCCTATCGACTCCGCTGGGTTCACCATCCCCGGTCGCTACTCCGATCAGATTCCTGACCGGATCATGGTGCATAATTACTTTTTAGATGTCGATCATGATGCATAACTACTACCATGAGTTCAAAGGATTTATTAAAGAGCTTCACCACCTAACAAAGTTCTTTAGTTTCATCCAAGAGCCGGAATTCCATGTCGAGCTATGTGAAGGAGGCGACACCTGGAAAGCATTGCTAATATTTTTTTATTTTTAACGTTACGTAGCATGGGTACGATACTCCGCATGCATCTTTGCTTCAAAACCATAATAATTTGAGAAAGTTAGAAATATACCATTATATTTTTATATAATTTTTATGGTTTTAAAAAATATAACTTCGGCCCATCAGTTGAGGAGTTATCCCTAATAGCTTCACGTTGACACAACAGCAAGTTTTTCAGTCTCTGACTCGTGGGGAATTACATTTCGAGGTGCGTGTCCTTAATTATCCCTTGTGTGTCATGTAAATGGTCATGATAATTTTGAAAGATAAATTTATCATATTCGGTAATATGTTACCTCTCCAAACATGCCAACTTAAATTTCATAGGGAATATAAAGAAATAGAAATAACAGATTTGATTATGAATAGTGTATCACTGTCCAAATCCAAATTTGTTGTAATTTTCTTTTCTTAGCATGCAAATTGGATTCCACGTTAAAGTTTTGTGCACAATAAATATTTATTGTATACGTTGTCAAAACTTTTTTTTATAAATTGCATCTGATACTAAGGCACTGTTTAGTATAACTTTACTTCCGAGGTATATAATATATATTGGATGTATAGTTTGTATGATAAAATAGAGTAATTTAAATTAAATTTTTTATTTTAAAATAATAACTAAATATCCTCAGTCGACTTATAGTGCTTCAGCTTTCAAATTCTAATATTTTTTAAACTAGATTTAACTAGCTTGAAAAAAATAAATATTGACTGTATCAAACTGAGTATAAGCACATCCAAGGTGTAAAAATCCAGGACATGTGTTCCGGTAGATAAAACACCAATCAGTGTGTTGGGGCGTCCATATTATTCTCGTTTCGATTTACTTGGGCTATCAAAAAGTCAAAGCAAACGTTCTACGCGTTTAATTTGTATAAAGTAAAATAGAGCTATGATGGTGGTGCCATGACCGGCCCTTTGTTTACTAAGGCTATTGACAATGGAGGTTTCGTGGGTGTTTCATGGTATTAATTATCATGCCACATCAGATTTTTTGCTTACATGACATTCAATTAATGAAGAAAGAGAAAAGGTAGTGTCATCGTTATGACATAGTGCTAACTCATTTCCAAGACGGATGAAATGAAATGAAACAACCATTGAGAGCTAAATCATTTCATCACAGAGAGGGTATTTCATGAGAGCTAGTTGCATTTAATTACACTGGTTAGCCTAGGAAATAGTGAAATGAAACTTTTCACTGAGAGAGGGTATTTCATTGAGTTGTAATGTTGATGTGGCATTCTAGGAAACAGTGCTATGAAATCCACCATTGTGAATAGCCTACATTAGTGCCTTGCTGTATAGATTTCCTCCTCTCCAAGAAACAGTGGAGAAAAAATAAATTTATCAACCTAGTCAAACACTGGTGTTACCATACTCAATGATGACAAGTTTGAATACATCTGAACATTTGTAGGACCGAAAGTAGCGACCAGAGGGGGGGTGAATGGGCGCCTTAAAAATTCTTTCGAATCTATGACCTGTTCCCAATACCCAACGCACCTCAAAAAAACTATGCAGCAGAAAGTACACAGAAGGCCTAAGTCTAAAGGTTTCTAACCTAGAAGCATCTGATGATTAAACAGTGTAAAACTAAAGAAGTGCAATCTAGGCAGATATACAAATTATAACAGGCCTAAACTTCTCAATGATAAGATCTAAGTATGTATAAAGTGAAAAGAGAAGTTACTGTCCAAAGTTGTCTCCTGTTCGGGTCTTGGCGAAGCCCCCTTCGCACGTCGAGGTCTGCTTCGGAGGTTGGTGTCGGAGTCTGTCCTAAATGCCGAAGGTGTCACTGTCTAGCCTAGTTCGAAGAAGTAAGAAGCGACGTGTACTTCGAAGCGAAGTAAAACAGTGCCGGAGCCTGGTTCGAAGTGTGTACTTCGAAGACAGGACTTCGAACACAGCTTCGAACCAAGAGCTTCGGAGCGAAGTAAAACTGTGCCGGAGCTTGCTTCGAAGTATACACTTCGAAGACAAGACTTCGCACACAGCTTCGACTCACGAGCTTCGGAGCGAAGTAAAACAGTGCCGGAGCCTGCTTCGGAGTATGCACTTCGAAGACAGGACTTCGAACGCACTTCGAACCGAAAGCCTCGAAGCAAAACCTTCGAACACGAAACTTCGAACACAAAGCTTCGAACACAACACACAAACAGACAACCTTCGAACAAAGAAGCGAAGTCTGTCAGAACAGACAGAAACTTCGAACCCCACTTCGAAGCCTAATGAAGTGTGCACTTCGAACAGATAGATTCGGAGTATGCCAGTTCGAAGTATGCGATGATTTCGATACAGGGGAACTTCGAAGCTAGCAACTCAGACACAGAAACCGAAGTTCGAAAAACTGAGTGAAGCCTTTGACAAGGTTCGATCGGAGCTTGCCTCACGGAGTTGAGGGGCTTCGCACAGAACCGAGCTTCGGCAGACACACCAGGAAAAAGGCAAAAGAGACTGTCTGCTTCGATCAAAAAGCTGGGCGATAGAAGGTGAAAAGCTGCAGCCGAACACTGTAGCTACAGTAAAGCAGTACTACTTGCAACAGCAAGAACTAGTACTACCACCGTGAAGAACACACCCAGCCGAAGAAGCTTCTCCTCAAGAATAAAATCACCAGCTCGTGCCCAAGGCATTAACTTCCAAACCGAACAAGATGCAAGCAATAAATTCACCAGAGACCAAGGATTAAATGCATCCAACAAATTTGAGACAAAATAATGCAAGAACAGGGGAGCACAAGGGCCTGGCGGCGCACACAGGAGAGAGAAGACAGGGGAAAAGAGTGACCCAAAGAGTGGTATTCAATTTCAGCAAAAGGGTAGTCCAAACCCTAGGGGTTGGGGTCCTATTTATAGGCAGCCCAACACTAGGAATATTCTACCAGCCCCTTAGGGTTTTACAGACTCAAAAATACAGAAAAAGACTCTACTGCCCTTAGGTATTTTTACAGACACAACTGACTGACTGTGGGCCTAGAGTAACAGATGACATATCCTGAAGCTACTCTTCTGGACAGTCGGATACAGAATCAACGGTTGTCAGTTTTACGCCGAAACTGACAAAGCCTCCACCAGCTTTGCACCAGGTACCCGGATTGGGCCGGCCCGACTCCGCAGCTCTCTCAGCCCGGCAATCGCTCACCGCCCGTGTACCTGAGTCAGTCCTGGTCAACAGCCCAGTGGGTCTTCTACTGCTCCTGGCCCATGCACCCGGATTGGGCCAGCCCGACTTCGCAGCCTCCTCTGCCCGACAGTCGCTCGCCGCCCGTGTACCTGAGTCGCACGCGGCCCATGAAACAGCAGATCTCCTCTCTTCTTCAGTCCTTGTTGACTATCGTTGACAATGACTCATCACTTCTAGAGCCATGAGGCCCACGCTATTCAGCATGGCTCCTCAACATTGGATTAAGAGTGAAGCCAATGAGCCATTATGCAAAATAAGGGTATAGGCCCTGTATGGAAACTCTAACAGAGCTAGAGGTTAGAGTTAGATTGTAACTCTAAATTAACTCTGAACTAACTCTAACCCTTGAGGTGTATGGATGCAAGGGTTAGAGGTTAGAGTTAATTACTTTTTCAATCATTTGACTACTTCTCACCTTGATTTAGTGTGGCCAGACTAGTCCCGCTATGTGGCTGTGTGGGGATCCGCTGTGTGGCTGGAATTCCCTTTTTTGGGTGGGCCTTAGACAAACTAGCCCCAATTAGCACCCATTGGATGTGCTAATTTTTTTGATGGGTTAGATTGAAATAGCCCAATTCTAACCCTCCCGTATGGGTATTTTAGGGTTAGTTGGGATAAATCTAACCTAAACTAACTCTAACACCTAAATCCATATAGAGCCATAGTATGGCCCTGTTTAGCACGAATTATCAATCCATCCCGGCCATGGCGACATCTCATTTTGTCTCTTTGTTGAAAGAACCAAGAGGGGGCAGATCTAACCGTGGATTTGCATAAACTGTTCCCTCTCTGCCAACAACTTGAATTTTCTGTCCCCTGGCGAACAGGTCGAACCCTTGGGTTAACGAGTAGGTTGTGCTCAATGATGTTTCGGTCGACTCTGGGAATATATTTGTTGGACCAGGCAAAAACATATAGGTTTTCTTTAACTACTGTTTCCAGCGAAGTGGCAATTTCTAAAGGCAGTTCCTTGCCAAACTGGATGGGATAATCTTTGTCGTCCTTGACAATGATCTTCGTTATAATTTCACTTTCGGGACTTGGCCTAGGGGAGGATATCTTCGAGGGCTCATTTGATGCAGGGGCATCCTCCGAATGATCTTGTACATTACTTATCTATCTAGGATCAAGGGGTGGACCATGGCCATACTCTGCCCTCCATGCCGTAGCTTGGTTGTCGAGGACAGTAAGCACTCCTCCGATAACATTATAGGCATAAGGGGCGTTGACGACGTCAAAAATCACCTCCTCCGATCTATCCAGGAGCCCCTCTCCGAAGGCAACCTCGAGACCTATTTGGCCGAGGGCATCGAGAGGAGGGCCTGCGAAGCCTTGAAGCGGGCGTGCTGCTAGAAGTAAATGCTTTCGCGGGATGCACAATTGGTCGAAGGCTTGGACGAAGATAATATATGGATCTTCTGCCATCAACCAACACTCTCCGAACCTCCGTTCCTGCAATGTCAGTTGTAATAACAAGAGGGTCCACATGAGGAAATTTAATACCAGCTGCATTGGCTGCGGAGAAGGATATGGGCACATAAGAGCACTCGGGCATTTCAGCAGCCGACGAGGAGGTCCCTATATGACCTACTTTGCGAACATATTCTCTCTGTTGTCGTTTCGACATGCCACCCATGGTCCCTCATCTAGAGATGGGGAGAACTACTCGTTTGTCATGGTCTTGTGTATCTTCTTACTTCGGAGGTGGCATAACACTAGCCACCGAAGGCTGTCTTAGGGCTTCAAAGCTGTCTACGTGTCCGACAGTCTGCACTGTCTCCAGATGTGTCTCCGGGGGGCTCGGTCAGTAGTGCCTCGACCGGAGCTCCTCTCGAGATACTCGCTCCATAGAGCTAGTATATACTTGCATGCGTCGGCAGCATGGCTTCGATTTTCACCATGTACACAGTAGAAGAAGGTCTGGCCTCGGCCAGCCGGCTTCCCTGTCGGTCTCCAACCACTGACCTTGTTTCCTGGAGCCAATGGATTATTAGGGGCTAATTTCGAAGAAGAGGGGGCAATATTTAAAACCTCGGAGCGAGGATGCTTTCACCCTATTCGTCCGTCGTGTTGGTTGTTGTCAAAGTGGTACCCCTGTGGTGGAGTTGAAGTCTTCACCTCAACTTTGACTTCTTGAAGGACGGTTGGCGAAGACGAAGCCGTCCTTCGGAGCCATCCCTTTTCCGACCTAGCATATTTCTCGAAGTAGGCCATTAGCTGCGCAACTGAAGAAATATGCTTTCGGTGAAGCTTGTCGAGGAGGCCTGCGTTCGTGACTCCTTCCCGTGTCGCATCAACTATGGATGATGCAGACAGCCCTCTTATCTGCGATTTCGTATGAGCGAAGCGCTTGAAAAATTGCCGCAAAGTTTCTCCAAGTTACTGCTTCACCTGAAAAAGACTTTCGGTAGACATAGGGGGCACGAAGGTCCATTGGAAATTGCTCACAAACTTCTTCCTCAACTGCTCCCAGGATCCAATCGATCTTGGTTTCAAAGACTAGAACCACCGTAGAGCAACTCCTTCGAGCGCAAGGGGGAAACACTTCACCATTGTGTCTCGAACCCCTCTGCTAGCTTCAATTGCTAGAGCATAAGAGCAAGAGAATTCCCTGGGATTTTCCTCCCCAGAGTACTTGCACGACTTCGAAGTCCTGAATTTGGGGTCGAAGCACACCTTTTGGAAGTCTGGGTGGAGCGGAAATTCATCGTCGAAGTAAGCATTCTTGGTGCTTCTTTGAATCTCGGAGGCTTCGGGATAGTAGATAGGATCGTCATCTTGAGGCACCTCCGGGACGACAGGGCTAGACTGAGGGCCTATCGGCAGCTTCCTGTCTCCATCTTCTTACTTAGGCCTGAAGATGAGCCATCTGGGTCGCCACGTCATCAGGACGGTCTTCGTTTCTTCTGGAGGGGACTTCTGGGTCTTGAGAACTGAAGAAGTCAGTTCGGAGCACGGACGGAGCCGCAAGAGAGGATCTGTCGGTTCAGAGCATGGACGGAGTCTCAAGAGGGGCTCCGTATGCTTGAGGAAAAGCATTCGTTTCAGGAGTTTAAGGTGAGGGGACCATGGAGGGTCCTCCGACTTCGGTGGTGTTCGAAGATTTCAACCCAGAGGTCCGAGAAGACCTCCAGAGGGGACTAGTGCCTAGGCTCCGCTTAGGAGGCATGGCTCTAGGAAAAGATTGGTAGAGAACGAAGTTTTTGTACTAGGTTCCCCACGGATGGCACCAACTATTGGCGTAAAAGATTACGCTAACAGTTTAAAGAACTAGAAAGATTAATAAACGGAGTGTCTGTTTAAGAAGACTATTCCAAGCCTCCGAATAGGATAATAGATTGAGATAGTTCGAAGTGTGTATTGAATATCTGAGTATTTGATACCCTTTACAGAGTGAAGAGGGGTATTTATAGACAGAATACATAGGGAAAAGACTCGTTTACCCTCTAATTACAACCGACTAAGAAGATATTGTTTAATATTCTTCGTAAGGTTAAAAGAGTAAAAGACTAGTCTAATCCGTGAGAAGATGGTTCTTTCGTCCTCACTGGCAGTACCCCTTCAGGTGAAGATGCTTCGAGAGGCTCCGTCACGCCGAAGTCTTGACGGAGACCTTCACTGTAGAGAGCTCCGAATACTGCGAAGCCTTGATGCTTTTAGCATCTTCAGAGATCAAAGCTTCTGACTTCGTTTCTTCTGCTTGTATTGATATGCAAGCTTCCTTGATTTCTGGAGGATAAAATATTTTCCCCCCAACACTAGTATTGTTATGTTATAGAATATGCTGCGTGTACCTTTGCTTCAAAACCATAATAATTTGAGAAAGTTAGAAATATACCATTATAATTTTTATATAATTTTTACTGTTTTTAAAAATATAACTTCGGCCTATCCCTTATAGTCAATGACAGTAATATTTTTCAAATTATTAAAAGTGACAATAAAACGTGAGGAGTTATCCCTAATAGCTTCACGTTGACACAACAGCAAGTTTTTCGGTCTCTGACTCGTGGGGAATTACATTTCGAGGTGCGTGTCCTTAATTATCCCTTGCGTGTCATGTAAATGGTCATGATAATTTTGAAAGATAAATTTATCATATTCGGTAATATGTTACCTCTCCAAACATGCAAACCTAAATTTCATAGGTAATATACAGAAATAGAAATAACAGATTTGATTATGAATAGTGCATCACCGTCCAAATCCAAATTTGTTGTAATTTTCTTTTCTTAGCATGCAGATTGGATTCCACGTTAAAGTTTTGTGCATAATAAATATTTATTGTATAAGTTGTCAAAATTTGTTTATAAATGACATTTGATACTAAAGCACTGTTTAGTATAACTTTACTTCCGAGGTATATAATATATATTGGATGTATAGTTTGTATGATAAAATAGATTAGTTTAAATTTAATTTTTTATTTTAAAATAATAACTAAATATGCTCAGTCGACTTATAGTGCTTCAGCTTTCAAATTCTAATATTTTTTAAACTAGATTTAACTAGCTTGAAAAAAATAAATATTGACCGTATCAAACTGAGTCTAAGCACATCCAAGGTGTAAAAATCCATGACATGTGTGCTCCGGTAGATAAACACCAATCAGTGTGCTGGGGCGTCCATATTATTCACGTTTCGATTTACTTGGGCTATCAAAAAGTCAAAGCTAACGTTCTACGCGTTTAATTTGTATAAAGTAAAATAGTGCTATGATGGTGGTGCCATGACCGGCCCTTTGTTTACTAAGTAGTACTTTACTACATTAGTAAAAATAAATTTATCAACCTAGTCAAACACTGGTGTTACCATACTCAATGATGACAAATTTGAATACATCTGAACATTGGATTAAGAGCGAAGCCAATGAGCCATTATGCAAAATAAGGGCATAGTATGGCCCTGTTTAGCGCGAATTATCAGACAGCTCCAATCCATCCCGGGCATGGCGACATCTCATTTTTTTCTCTTTGTTGAAAGAATCAAGAGGGGACAGATCTAAACGTGGATTTGCATAAACTGTTCCCTCTCTACCAACAACTTGATTTTTCTCCTCACAAATCAAACACTAGCGGAGCCGCACGCAGAGTATATATACTGTTCTTTTCTACGACGAGCACCGTTTTTCTTCTACTGGAGGTAGAAATCTTTTAGGTCAAGCAGCACATCATGATTAGCTTCCAACTAGCCAGTGTTTTAATTCTACACTCATTTTAACAGTGTGCCACTAATCGGTCAGCTTTGCTTTGCTTTGCTTTAGTTGAGTCATACTTTATGAGGGGATTTTGATCCTTCACGTCAGCTAACAAATCCTTCCCCTGTACCAAAATCTTTCATTCGGTAAAGCTGACCATCTTTTGACAACCAGTGGTAGTACTAAGTTTTGTAATCTTGCATGCCAAGTGGATAACAATTATGCCATTCTAAATCATTGTACAGTATTAGATGCTTACTAGCAAGGCTGAAATGAACGGGGAAGAAAAGATAATTTGCAGTATATTTTGTCGACATTGTTTTCATTGAACCATATATGTCCATACAGGATATTGCTAATTGTATTTTGTTTATTAATCATGGATGACTACTTGAATATTATAGTGCTTTTGGTGAATACTATTTACATATATAATATGTTGGTAAAGAAGAACATTGTACAGTGGATGGTGTCCAGTAATGTTACGTTAAGAAATATTAATTACTAATACAATAATTTAAAGAATATTTTGGATGTCGTTATGTCTAATGTCATATAAAAGATAAGTAATTAATAGCACCTAATTACAAAAATTTCAAAGAATTGCAAACAATACTGTAATAACGCAAACATATATTCAAATTTCATGAAACAATAAAACAATACAGGTACGAGTATTATAGTCATTTCTAACCTCTCAACATCAACCATCCTATAGTTGATAAGAAACTAGATTATTACCAAACATCTTGTTTGTCATAAAAAACACTAGCTTCTCCCATAACCAGGGGCGGAGCCAATATATTGGCTAGAGTTCCCAGGAACCCGGGTGGGAAAAAAATTTTAGTTATTAGTAGCAATTTTTTACCTTTTGTGCACCCCCTTGAACGCAATATGGTGTACTGCTTAAAGTGGTGCACCCCCTTCATCTTTTCTCTAGCTCCGCCACTGCCCATAATCAAATTCTAACCGAACCCCAGCTACAACTACTGATCTACGATCATCATAAACATGAACATATATATCTTAACTAATATAAAGCGGCTACTTCGTCCGCCGATTCCGTCAACATCCGCAACCCCGTACGTACCTTCCCACTTCGCATAAAAAATCGGCCAAAATTTGCACCCCGTAAAAACCGGTTCACCCGCGCGTTGCGCGTGCCCGCCCACAACTGCCCAGCCCACGCGCGCAGCGTCCGGCCGAGCGTCCCGCGCGCAGCGCAGCGCCACGCGCATGCAACCGTGACCGCGACATGTAAGCATGAGAAAAAAAAAGAAAAAAAAGAAAGAAAAGAAAAATAATAAAAAAATAAAAGAAAAATGTATTTTGCATTTCAGTTTTTTATTTTTTTATTTTATGCAGATGTATGTATTTTGTGTAAAAATCTTTAGATTTCTGAAAAATCATGTAGAAACATGAATTTTACATAAAGACCCTATTGTAAAATTAGGTTATGTTGCAAAGCACAAGCATCTGACTAGTATATATATATATATAGAGAGAGTGTGTGTGAGTTTAGAGATATTCATACTTAATCTAGAGTTTATATGATAAGATAAAATAAAATAATTTTTAGTTTTAGTTTAAAATAGTAGGATTTTTTCCATCACTTATTTTTTAACTAATTAAACTTGTCTTTAATAAATCTTGGATTTAGAGTTGTGGTTGAATTAATGGAGATATGTGATTTTATTTTAGATTTTAGTTGAGTTATTTGTTAAAAAAATCTCAACTAAATAATACCATCAATCAAAGCACAACTCAAGATCTATTACTTTTTTAATAGACAATATCATTAACTTTTATCATAATATTTGATTATTTATTCTATTCAAAAATCTTATACAGATATGCAAAAATATAAGCTATATGTGAAGTATCTTCAATAATAAAATAAATTATATTTAATTTTTTTTGAACAAGACGAATAAAAATCAACGACGTCATTTGTTAAAAAAGGAGAGATTATTTATTATAATTAAGTTTAAAGAACTTAGAAAAACTAAAAAAATAGATCCACAAAATTATCAGGTGGTTAGGAAATATCCCACTGCAATATTACTATCGTCATGCATGATGTACCATTACTTCTCACTCATATATGTTAGAAATATATGTTACTGAGTATAGTTTAGAATTTCAAAATAATAAAAAAGAACACAATGTATAAATAAAAGTCAAAAATTTTATTGTTTATATTGAACTGATTTAAAATAAGATAAAAGTTCTCTATTTATAGACAAATCCTTAACTTATCTATGAGACGGCTTTCTCTGGGACCAGTGTAGCTAGCACCAGAAAGCCGTAGGAAACCATCTCTAAGCTTCAATTCAGGCGAGGAGAAAATGGCCGGAGGACGAGACGAGCTGAGGCTGCTGGGCATGTTCGCGAGCCCGTTCGCTCTTCGAGTGAAGCTCGCGCTCAGCTTCAAGGGCCTGAGCTACGAGTACGTCGAGGAGGACCTCGGCAATAAGAGCGAGCTCCTCCTCGCCTCCAACCCCGTGCACAAGAAGGTCCCGGTGCTCATCCACAACGGCAAGCCCATATGCGAGTCGCAGGTCGTCGTTCAGTACATCGACGAGGCCTTCCCCGGCGCCGGCGACCGCCTCCTCCCCGCTGACCCCTACGAGCGCGCCGTCGCTCGCTTCTGGGCCGCCTATATCGACGACCAGGTAACTGACGAATTGCCTCAACCGTAGCAAGCACAGATTCAGAGTGTCTTAACTGATGTGGTGTGTGGCGCAGCTGTTGGCGTCGTGGCTTAAGGCGTCGATGGGGAAGACGGACGAGGAGAAGGCGGAGGCGCTGCAGGACACGTTCTCCAAGGTGGCAATCCTGGAGGCGGCCTTCAAGGAGTGCTCCAAGGGGAAGCCCTTCTTCGGCGGCGACACAGTCGGGTACCTGGACGTCGCACTCGGCACCCTTGTCCCCTGGGTGCACGTTGGCGAGGCTCTGTACGGGATGAGGCTCTTCGACGCGAGCCGTAGCCCGCTCCTGGACGCGTGGGTGGAGCGCTTCGCCGCGCTGGACGCGGCCAAGGCCGTCCTGCCGGACACCGGTAGGCTTGTCGAGTACGTCAAGACGAAGCACGCAGAGCGAGCAGCCGCCACGTCTGCCAACAGTTGATCCGGCAGGGCCACGGACCCACGTCGTTGCCACGTGGCAATAATAAAAATATATTATTTCCGCGTCAGTTCCCAGTTGCTCGTGGTCTGGTGTGCCACGTATTGACGGTATAGTACTATTACTCCTGTCACCCGTTGTGGTCTTTGTTCGTCACGTAAAATTGTGGAGTCGTTGCTGCACCCATTTCTTTCAATAAAGGGGTATTTAGTTCATGCGAAACTTAATTGTTTACGAGTAACACATTTTAGTACAACTCAAAATAATCAAGATTATATTTGGTTATTCTTCTGTGACCAGTTGTCGAAGTTGTCAAAGTAATATATTTATTCGTTATCATGTATAGAGTGAAAAGACTTTGAATGCTCTTAAATGAACGGATAGAATACATGCGCTATAATATGGAATGGATATAGTATTATTTGACAATCTCTATATAATTTAGGGTTAGTTCGGTTGGAGGTGATCATCCAGTTTTTTTAGATTTGGTCGTACAGTTTTTTGTTTGGTACGATGAACAGCCAAATTTTCTATTTGGTCGGATAAATGGAGCCATCCGGTTTTTTGTTTGGTTGATGGACAAATCTAGATGAGCTAGGTGAGGGTTTTGCGGTGAGCGATATCTTGATGTGATTAGCAACGCTGGCCAATGCTAGACGTTTTGGACCGTCACCATCTAGCAAATTTTTTTGGACAAACTCATTCATCATATTTGGGGAATATTCCCCATTGTCCACCCATACCACTACCGTCCTTCAACCAAACAATCTCAAAACGTGGGCGGATATCTCCCATCTAGGCATGAACATCAAGTGAAAGTCGTCTAACTAAATGGATCCTTAGAACACTTGGAAAGGTATGAATACAAAACTAGTCGATCGGATCGGGTATTCACATAATTGTAATTATTAGTTTTACTTCAAAGCTATAAATATTTCTTTGACAAATAATCTGATACTGATGTATTATTAATTTCTAATTTAAAATGTCCCAAATGTTACCTAATCACTACTACAGAAAATCTTATTAGTGACGAGTGATAACTTTTATTATTAACGAGCAAGTCTCCTATCACTCTTATCACGTTAGTGATGTAACAATATTATTGACGAGTGTTTACCCGTCACTAAGTGACCTTTAGTGATGGTCGATAGTATTCATCTGTCACTAAAAGGAGCCTATTAGCTCACATGCTATGGTTTTTCAGTGAAGGGTTGTAATGTCACCCGTCCCCCTTTAGTAATGGTTGATTATTATCACCCTTCACTAATATTATGATTATTTTTTAAAAAATAATAGTTTTTACACTGTATCATGAATCATAGCACATCCGGTATTACATTCTAAAGCACATCACAAACAATACAACACAGAATGAACATAGAAGAGTAATAACCAAATAAATACCACATATATTAACTTCTAATGTGCTATCTACAAAGTGATCATAAAAGAGGCTGAAGACTATATATGTACAACCTTAATCAATTCATGGTGAGTACACAAAGAGAATCTCTATGTATTGCATCCTCTTTTATGGTCTCCTTGTACACCTTCTCCTAGGTTTACACCACATACATAACACCCACAATTGTACCATTGTTGATGCTAAAATGTAAGGCGCATATTGTGTCAACTTCTAATGTATTATGTCGAAGAAACTGGCTAAAACTACTAGTTAGGTAGCACCATTCACCCATATATTTATACACCACAATTTGGACTGTCTCAAATCCTACTACTTCCACTTGAATCTCATTGGTGGTCTGCTAGTGTAAGTGAGGTATAACGTATTTCTCATAGTACTGCCTTAAAAAGTACTATAATAATAAAATTTAAACAATGCTAGTTAGACAAGGCTATTTGTATATATGATCTAGTTAACCACCGACATATACAACTAACTTACCACCGACTTCTTTTTGATGATCATGTTATTTATTGTGTGGACATATAACTGAGTCTCAGAGAATAAATCTACTGAGATGTCTTGGATGAGAGGCTTCTTTGCTAGAGTAATATCAGTTGGATTGCCAAAATAACTGATGTGCTTCAATTGCTCTGGCTACTCTCTTAGCCACTTTGTCGCGCTTCCCCTTAAAGAAGGGTTTCTTGTTCCACTTCTGGTACTTGTGCTCATTTTCATTTTTCATTTTTAGTTTAGGGCAATTCGCTTTTATGTGAGAAGGATCTCCACACTAAAAACAACCCCGAGACCCTCCTTTCCTCTGATCTCGTCTATCATTGTAGAAGCGTGTGAACTTCTTGACAATGAGAGCTAGCTCCTCATCATCTAGAGTGTCCACCTGTTCTTTTGTGACAGAGACTAGGGAGAATAAGTCAAAACCACCAGAATAAACACAAACTCCAGAACCACCAGAAAAACTCCCTCTAGATGGGGTACCACTGCTAGGACTGGAAACTAAAGCAATAGAAGGCAACAAAGAGTTTCCAAATCCTAGACGAGACGCCTTGGCAATCTTAGTGGACTTAAGCTTACTGAAGAGTTCGTCGCAAGTCAAAGTGTCAAAGCTCACCGACTCTTCAATACTAGAGATCTTCACCTCCCATATGCTACGATCAAGAGCATAGAGAAGTTTGATCGCCCTATCATGGTCTGAATAAGCTAAAGTCCAGTGGAGCGCAAATTGCTCACAATCCCATCAAATCAAGCAAACATGACATCTATAGATTCGCTGGGGCCTTGCACAAATATTTGATATTCTTGATTATATGTGCTTTGCCTCCTAGACTTAATTTGGGTAGTGCCCTCATGAAAGGTTTTCAAAGTAGACCAAATCTCACGTGTAGTTCGAAGCTGCTAGACCCTGTCAAACTCATTTCGACTCAAACTTATGAACAATATGTTTCTTGCTTTGCTATTAAAATCGTACTATTCCTTCTCAGTATGTGAGGTGCGAGTTTCAGGAATCACATATTGAGAATCGACAATGTCCCATATAGCACTTGCTTGGCTTAGTAGATAAGCCTCCATGCGCACCTTCCAATAAGCAAAGTCTCAACCATCAAACACTGGAATCTTCGTGTTCTTTTCCATGTCGCCACAAGGATCACAAACCGGTTAAGGTCAACTTGTGATCTAACCAGCTCTGATACCAATTGTGGGATTAAAAAGGGCGACTAGAGGGGGGTTAATAGGCGCCTTGACAAATTCTTGTGATATGATGGCCTGTTCCGAACACCCCAACGCTCCTCTACTATTTATATAATCAAATTTGTAACTTACTAAAGAAAACAGAACAAAATTCAACCACAAATGAAGTTTTTGTCTAGATCGGAGATTGAGTGGTCGAACTATACTGTCGATAATTGGTACTCCGAAATAGATCATCTATTTCGGCAACTGATATTCCGACAAACTCAGATCGGAGTCTCAATTGCCGACAGAGTTCAAAACTTCATAAATATGTTCAAAGTCAATTTCAGCAAGAATTTTAGGTTAAACTCATCAAAGATTCAGTCACTTAAATCTGAGAACAGTATAGATGCAGTAACTCAGTATACTTGTTCTTAAGGAACTAAAGTAATGAATCCCAAGAATATTCAGTGGGGATCACAAGCCTGAACACATTCAGTCATAGAAGAATACTAAATTCCCGGTGTTTTTGGAATTAGTTTTCATACGTAACCCAAAAATAGAATTGAATCAATTCTTGTCATGTATAATCAAGTATACACAAGCCTCAACAAACCCAATATCTTGAACAATCAATTTTGTTAGCTATTAAAATGGATCTTCAAATGTAATTTCAGATCTGAAACAAAACTATTCAAAACCCAAGTATATTTCAGTAATGCACCTTTGATTTCAATTCACTTTGCAGGTATATGACCACCACTAATCATCAAATCAGCACCTACTCATCCACAAGAACAGAATTACTTCAAGTGATAGAATTCAGACCATCCATCAGTTAGCAATTCAGAGCATTCTGATTGAACTAAAAACATTGAAGAAACTGAAGATGATTCAGAATTGAGTTTCTATTTCACTTCAAAAACCGGCTCAAAAGTACAAAGTTATCAAGACTGTGCTGTTAATGCTCTTTGAACAGAACAGGTTGAATCCTCTGTACTTTAGTACTTCAAATCATAGAAACTTCAGAATAGTCTCAAGAAAATCATATTAGTAGTGAAATCATGATCAAACATTTTCATTTCAGTTAAATCAATAGATTTATGCCATCTAAAATCTCTGACCTTCACACTTTGAAGTGTCAACCAACATTACTTGCACTGATAAGAACAACAGAATACAGTCCTAATACAACAACCTGAATACCAAACTTGTTTGCTGAATAGCGGACCCAGAACTTCTGTCTCAAGGACCAGAACTTCCAAAATCAACCTTATGTATCAAATTTATTTTGGCTCGAAACATCCGAGTTAAACCTGGAACTTCCTAAAATAACCTTCTATAAGAAATTTATTTTGACCTGGAACTTCTGACTCAAATCCAGAACTTCCAAAACTAACTTTCTATACCGAGATTATTTCGGCCCAAAAGTTCTAGCTGGACCCTGGAACTTCTGAAAATCTAATGCAAGAGCAATAGATCTAATCTATTCCACCACATATCACCTATATGTGTATGATCTAGATCGAATACTATACACGTAGGCTTTGATACCACTATTTTGGTATGGATAGGCTACGCTAGCATGAAAATAAAACTTCTCTACATCGTTCAACCTAGGAACCATGTGAGTAATGGGAACATGGATCATTACCTCTAGATACAAGACATGATAGGGCAGCGAAAGAAGAGTTGGAGAAGTGTATCTTTGATCAACTTCTCCTAGATCCATCTAATCGTTGGTGGCGAAAATGATGTAGCACCATGATCTACACGTCGAGAAGATCAGCACCGCAATTGTAGAGGTGCCTCTACGGCCTCCACACATATAGGGATGGGATCACCTTACAGTGGTATGCTAGTACCACAACAGTTAAGGCAAAGAGAGAGGTGGTGGCTAGTGTTAGGGGAGGTCCAACAACCATGTGCATCTTTTCCCACTAAGGGCTTTCAGCGCAAACCCATGAAGATGGATGTTATGTCTAATCCTAGGGCAAGGAAGGTAGATTAGAATAAAAGTGTGATTCAAAACTAGGGTTTTGAAGTATTGATCTGTGTTGGATGATACCCTTTGAATCGGCCTCACCCCTATATTTATAGGGGCTGGTCTTAAGTTCCCTGATGCCTACTCCGAGTAGGATTTGGCCAAAAAATGGTTAAAATTTAATTAGAGATCAAAACAACCTGAAACCAACTCTATCTCTAGTTTTCAGACTTGGGCCGGTCTGACCGGAACCATTGGGCTGGTCTAACCAGGCCTACATAGCCAGTTGGACCGGCCTACTATGACCAGTTGAACCGTTCTATGCTAGGAAAGGCATATTTTTGGCCCAAATTACCAAAAATTGATATTTTGAGAATTTCGACCATTAATGCCATTTTTTGCTATCAACACATGCCCCGCTGACTTTTAGCAAACTTAGTGAGCTAAAAGCACAATGGGATAAGGGCAATACCATCCATATCAGCCTTATGATATCTCAAGTGTTTTTTGCCGAGTTCTTTAAAAAGTACTCACTATTTATTTGCCTACCAAACTATCCATTTCATAACTCAGGAAATCTGAATTTTGAAGATGATTTGCATGAATTACTAATATGACGAAGGGACTTAACCACCGAATTTTCCACCAACTTGGCCTTCAGTGCTTTTACTGGTTTTTGCCCTTCGAGTCCCTTGTAGGGATGCCCCTACTCAATGAGGCTAGAAGCTGGCTTATCAACCAGCTTCGGTTTCCAGACCTGTCGTGTCTTTGCTAGGGCTTTAGACTCATCGAGCGGGTTATCCCCAAATTCTTCGGCCTTCTTCTCTTTGAGATAATCGACACGAAGACATTGTAAGCATCTCTTTTGAGACTTAGTCATTCCCAGGGGTGCCCATGAAGGTTGTGTCTAACTTCCAGGCGTCATAAATTTGCTCCCAGAATCTTTAGTCGAACGGTGAACACCCGATCTGGCCTCGGCAGTTTCGCGCTTGGCCGAGTCGTCTTTCTATCTTTTGTCGGTCAGACCGGCCTTATTGGTCTGGTTAGACCGGCTGTTGCCAGACACTTGGGACAGGCCGGTCGGACCGGCCATAGAAGGCCAGTCAGACCAGGGTGGTGCTGGCGGTCTAGTCCATTGTGGGTCAAACTCGTGCCTCTATGAAAGGTTCGGCCTCCTTGGCGGTCGTGGCCGAGATTACGTCTTCTCAGTCCTTTTCTTATGCTTCTGGAGTAGCATCCCAAAAGTTATCTCAGTCTTCCAATGAGATCTAGACAAATATGATGCGTCGACATTTACTTTCCACACTCCTACCTCAGGATTCTTTGGTACGAACGTGCTTAGGTGAGGTTTTCCAATGAAGACCGCCTTCCCTTTGGATGACTCGGCCTGCTCGGGCCAAATCAACACCCTCTTCCCGATGAGGTCAATGTTGTTCACGGGGAAGGGATCTTGGTCCAGCTTCATCTTAGGGCTAGGATCTATTTTCAATCGTCCTTCATCTATGGCCGATTGAACGTGCCGATGAAAAACATTGCAATCGTTACTAGAATGAGAAAGCGAATCATGCCACTTACAGTATGCACGTTTCTTCAAGTCGTTGGCAGTTGGAATGACATGACCTTTAGGTAACATGACGAGCTCCATGGCACAAAGTTCTTCACCAAGATGGACCTTTGGTATGGGTACCACCAGGTGTGCATGTGCCTAGAAGACGAACACAAGACGGCGTTCCGCACCCACAACGGCCTATATGAGTTCCTGGTGATGGCATTCGGGCTATGCAACACACCAGCAACATTCCAGGCCCTGATGAATGACGTACTCAAGCAATTTCTATGCCGCTTCGTCCTGATATTTTTTGATGACATTCTGATTTATAGCAGGACATGAGCGGATCACCTTCGCCATCTTCGAGCCATCCTCAAAGAACTACGCCACCACCATCTCTTCATCAAGCGCTCCAAGTGTTCCTTTGGGGCCCCCTCCGTCGCCTACATCGGTCATGTCATATCCGCGGTGGGAGTGTCCATGGACCTGGCCAAGGTGCAGGCGATACATGAGTGGTCGGCCCCATGCTTACCCCGGACTGTGCGCGGTTTCCTCAGCCTCACCGGGTACTACCGCAAGTTTGTCCACAACTACGGTGCAATTATGGCACCACTGATGGCCCTACTCAAGAAGGAACGATTCTCATGGAACGATGCAGCAGCCGCAACCTTCACAGCGCTCAAAGCCGCCGTCACGTCCACCCCCGTCCTTGTCATGCCCGACTTCGGCCGGCCATTCACCGTCGAGTGCAACGCATCTATGATCGGGTTCGGCACTGTCTTGCTCCAGGAGGGTCATCCGGTAGACTTCTTTAGCAGGCCGTTAGCGCCTCGCCACCGCTCACTGGCCGCCTACGAGCGCGAACTCATCGGCCTCGTTCAGGCAGTACGACACTGGTGCCCGTACCTTTGAGGAAGGTGCTTCATCGTCAAGACCGACCACTACACCCTGAAGTACCTCCTCGACCAGCGCCTCGCCACGATCCCTCAACACCACTGGGTCGGCAAGCTCCTGGGCTTCGACTTCTCGGTGGAGTACCAGTTAGGCACCATGAACATCATCGCCGACGCCCTCTCCCGCCACGACAATGACAAGGGGGAGGTGATGTCTATTTCGGTGCCCCGCTTCGACTTCATAGAATGCCTCTGCCATGCCCAGGCTACTGATCCGACCTTGGTCGCCATCTACGCGGAGGTCCAAGCAGGCACCCGTGCCGCCCCATGGGCATTGATAGTTAGCATGGT
>JAAALK010000082.1:25618480-25656855 GCA_019279435.1 Zizania palustris | reverse complement strand
CCGGTAGGTCTGATAGAGCCGAGCCTTGACCTGAGCTGTTCCCTCATGGTATGCCTTGAGGGTAGCCCAGATCTCTCTCGCAGTGGAGAGATGGCTCACACGCTCAAACTCAGTGGGACCTAAACCAGAGAAAAGAATGTTCACAGCCTTACTGTTGCTCAGATGCTGAGCAATGATACCAGCAGTACCCTGCTCAGTGACTGGCAATATGACAAACGTGGTGTGAACGCAAATGTCCCAAATGTCCGAACCCTGGCTCATGAGATAGGCTCGCATGCGAGTCTTCCAATAGTTATAGCCATAGGCTTCCAAGGACGGGACCTTGCCAGGAGACGTCATGGTCACTACCGGGGTTTAGAACCGGTTATGGTATGGAAAAACCCTAACCAAGCTCTGATACCACTTGTAGGACCGAAAGTAGCGACCAGAGGGGGGGTGAATGGGCGCCTAAAAAATTCTTTCGAATCAATGGCCTGCTCCCAAAACCCAACGCATTTAAAAAGAAAACTAAACAGCAAAGCGAGAACAAATTGACTAAGTCTGCATATTCGAAGTCTGCTGATTCAGAGGTTGCAGATTCTGAGGTTGCAGATTCGGAGGTTGCAGATTCGGAGTATGCAGATTCGAAGTATGCAGATTCGAAGCCTGCAGATTCGAAGTATGCAGATTCGAAGTATGCAGATTCGAAGTATGAAGATTCGAAGCCTGCAGATTCGAAGTATGCAGATTCGAAGCTTGCTGAGTCGAAGTCTGCTGATTCGAAGTCTGCTGATTCGAAGTCTGCAGATTCGAAGCTTGCAGATTCGAAGCCTGCTGATTCGAAGTATGCAGATTCGAAGTATGCAGATTCGAAGTATGCAGATTCGAAGCTTGCAGATTCGAAGCTTACTGATTCGAAGTCTGCTGATTCGAAGTCTGCTGATTCGAAGTCTGCTTCACAGAGTTGGACTTCACATAAGAAAAGGGACTTTGGCCCTGCCAACTCGATCAAAAAGCAACACAAGAAAAGCAAGGCTAAAGTACTAGCATACTGTAACTACAGGAAAGTAGTACTACTTGCTACCAGCCACAAGAACTAGTACTCTTGTGAAGAACAAACAGAAGCCACAGAGAAGCTTCTGCTTAGGAATAAATTAGTTGTGTGCAAACCGAACCAACAGAACCTTAAATGAAGTGCTGCGCATGAGAATCAATAGGAATAAAAACTTCCAAACAGTAAAGAGCCAAATGAATCTCAGGAAGAACAGGAGGTTGCCTGGCGGCGCACACAGGGAGAGAGAAAAAGCACGCAGGAACAAAATGACCCAAGGGATGATTGAAAAAGTGATTTCTAAAAGGGTAGTCCAAACCCTAGGGATTGGGGCCCTATTTATAGGCTGCCCAACACTAGGAATATTCTACCAGCCCTTTAGGGTTTTTACAGACGCAAGAATAAAGGAAAAGACTCTACTGCCCTTAGGAGTTTTTACAGACACGACTGACTGACTGTGGGCCTAGAGATACAGATGACTTATCTGGAAGCTAAGTTTTCGTAGCGACTACGGCTTCTCTTCTAGACAGTCGGATACAAGATCGACGGTCGTCAATTTTGCGCCGAAACTGACAAAGCCTCCACCGACTTTGCACCAGGTACCCGGATTGGGCCGGCCCGATTCCACAGCTCTCTCAGCCCGGTAATCACTCACCGCCCGTGTACCTGAGTCAATCCTGGTCAACAGCCCAGTGGGTCTTCTACTGCTTCTGTCCCATGCACCGGATTGGGCCAGCCCGACTTCGCAGCCTCCTCTGCCCGACAGTCGCTCGCTACCCGTGTACCTGAGTCACACGCGGCCCATGAAACAGCAGATATCTTCTTCTTCTGTCCTCTTTGACTATCGTTGACAATGACTCATCACTTCTAGAGCCATGAGGCCCACGCTATTCAGCATGGCTCCTCAAACTGCTCGGGATCCTAGGTGATCTCAAGTCACCTTACCAGAGTCAGCAACTGGCTCCTCTGGACTCGGCTGAGAAGTCATCTCACCGGAGTCGGCACCTGGCACCTCTGGACTCGGCTGAGGAGGCTCGATCGAAGTAGGAGTGATCAGAGGTTGAGAAACCAAGGGTTGGTTTCGGTATTTTGTGATGAGTGATTGACAGGATTTTACCCTCTGTTCGAAGGGTACCTCCGAAGGGCTTCGGAGGTGGTACCTCCGAAGGGTGTTCGGAGGTGGTTTCACCGAAGTGTGTTCGGTGTTGTTTGCTGCAGCTGTGCAGCGGAGTGTGCTCGTCGGAGGGGTCCGACAGTACGCGATGACTGGGTTCGTACCGAAGGGTTCGGTACTTTGGGCGGTACACCGGAGTGTGTACCGAAGGTTGCTAACCCGGAGAGGTCTCCGGAGTACTGGATACACTTGTTTGCTTGTCGGTGGTGCGCAGGGACTTCGGAGGCGACGGACAGGGTTCGAGCCGGGTGAACCTGGGTCAAGCGGGAGGCTTGATGCCAGGGGAGCGGGGAGCTCCGTCACGGTGGCTGCGGAGGTGGTCCGGGTCGGTCCTCGGGTCGAGACGTGCCAGGTGAAGGCAGAGAGTGCGGAGCGTGGCTCCGGCTGAAGGTACTCCGAGACAAAGTCCTCGGAGGTGAGGCACTTCGAAGGTACTCCGAATGGAGTGACTTCGGAGTTGGTGGAACAAGTCCTCTACGGAGGCAAGGAGTTCGAAGTGTGCTCCGGAGGGAGACACTCGAAGGTGGCCCGACGAAGGTCTCAGAAGTCGAGGTGCATCGAAGGCATGGTCCGGGTGAGGCTCGTCGAGGAGTGTGCTCGGAGTGAGACACTGCGACGAAGTGCTCATGGAATGCTTCATGCGGAGGCCTTGGACGAAGGAGGGACTTCGAAGGGTGGTACTCCGAAGGTGGGACTTCGGAGTGAGGTTGACTTGAGGTGCTTCGGCCATGCATGGCTTCGGTACACAGACGGACGGTGTTCGAGCTGGGAGTAGCTGCGAAGCCGTGGTGATCCACTCCGGAGGTGGTGGTGCGAAGGCCCAAGGGGCTTTGACGGCTTCGGCTTAAAACCGTCACTGTATCGAAGGACTTCTTCGGCGGAGCGAAGGCCAACAGGCTGCAGGCTTCTCGCCGAAGCTACCGCACCCTCCGGTGCGAAGGGAGGTTCCAGAAGTCAACTCTGTAAAGGCTGACACTGTCTGTTCTGAAAAAGGCTGACACTGTCCCCTCTGCAGCTGACAGAGAAGCCTCCAGAATAAAGGTGGACTACCTTTTGTACCCCTTAGTTCTATAGAGACAAATCCATTGTAAACCCTAGGGGTAAAGTAGTCACTTCCTTAGGATGAAGTCGTGGGCTATAAATATGGGGGCTCGGTAGGTAACATTTAACACTTTGAGCATTTACTGTTGAGCTCCTGTACACATACCTCACTGTTTTTCATCCAGAGTTCAATATATTTTGTGTTCCTTGTTCAAGCGGCGAAGCCCTGCTTCCTTGTGCTTTTTGCTTGAGCTCGCTTTACATACCTCGCTAGTTTTAGTTCACCGAAGCCTGTCTTGGCGAAGGGTGTTTTTCCTCGCGAAGTGTGTTTTTTAGTGTGCTGTCGCTCTGTGTAACACGAGGCAAGACCTCGCTGCTAACTAGCGATGCCCTGATTGTATCCCGTAGTGCTTCTTGTGTCGAAGCCCTTAGCGTAGTCCGTTTTGTGTGCGTGTAGACCTTCGCGTACGAAGCCCAGCACTAGTTGCTGTCGCCAAGTACTTGGTCGAAGTCCTCAGAGGGCTGTCCACTCTTGCGAAGGGTGAAGTGCGAAGTCTGCTCGAAGCACCCTGTGTGCGGAGCCTGCACTGACTTAGCAGAGTAGGTTTTCGAGGGTTGTTAGTGGAGCGAAGTCTTCTTGGCTTCGAACTTTTGCTCCTCCGAAGCCTGTGTTCGAAGGTGTCGAAGTACCTCCGAACCAGACCTTCGAAGGTAGTGTTCGAAGCCTGTTCCGCAGAAGACAGAACTGAACAGAAGGCTAAGTTTTAGCCCGAAATTTTAAAAGCTCCCATTCACCCCCCCCTCTGGTCGCCATTTCCGGTCCAACAATTGGTATCAGAGCGGGTTAAGATCACCAGTTGACCTTAACCGGTTTTGTGATCTGTTGGCGACATGGATAGAGGCAGTAAAATTCCTCTGTTCGATGGGACAGATTTTGCATACTGGAAGGTGCGCATGGAGGCTTACTTGTTAAGCCAAGGAAATTCAATTTGGGAGATTGTGGAATCACAATACTCCATCCCTGAGACTCGCACCTCTCAAACAGAGAAGGATCAGTATAATGCCAATTCCAAGGCAAGAAATATACTATTCATCGGTTTGAGCTGGAGTGAGTTCGATAGGGTGCAGCACCTTAGGACTGCTAGGGAAATTTGGACAACGCTCACTATTTTTCATGAGGGCTCTACTCAGATTAAGGCCAGGCGCCAAAGCACCTACAACCAACAGTATCAGCTGTTTGTGCAGGCACCTGGTGAATCTATAGATGCCATGTTTTCGCGCTTTGATGCTATAGTGAGTAACTTGCGATCCAACGGGACGCTTGCTTACAGTGATCATGATAGGGCTATCAAGCTTCTCTATGCTCTTGACCGTAGCATATGGGAAGTGAAGATATCCAGTATTGAGGAGTCCACAGGCTATGACACTCTAACCTGTGACGAACTCTTCAGCAAGCTGAAGTCCACAGAGATTGCCAAGGCATCTCTTGCTGTGCACAGAAGCTCTTTGCCACAGCCATTGGCATTGGTTTCTAGCACTAGCCGTGGCAACACTGCAGAACCAAGCACATCAGGCACTTGTGTTCTTGCAGATGGTTTTGCTTTGTCCTCCCTGGTCTCCGTCACAAAGGAGCAGGTGGACACTCTAGCTGATGATGAGCTTGCTCTCATTGCCCGGAGGTTCACCCGCTTTCATCATGAGAGACGGGATCAGAGGAGAAGTGGTTTTAGTGGCTGCTATGAATGTGGCGACACCTCTCACATTAAGGCCAATTGCCCCAAGGTCAAGAAGAGAGATGAGAGTGAGCGCCCTAAATACCACAAAAAGGAGAGGAAGCCCTTTGTAAAGGGCAAGCGCGGCAAGATGGCTAAGAAAGTAGCCAAGGCCGCTTCCAGAGCTTTTGTTGCTGCTCTCAGCGACATCGACACTTCCTCAACTGAGGAGTCGAGCTCTGAGGAGGAGGAGTCCCCAAGGAAGGAGGACAAGAAGGACAAGATGGGACGTGACTTCACCGGCCTTTGCTTCATGGCCGACAGCGATCACAGCGGCGATGAGCTTGACTCATCTGAGGTAAACCTATCATCTGACCAGCTTCTAATTAAATTAGATGAGCTGAATGAAGTTGTGCTAGGTCAGGATAGATTACTTGTGCAAGCCGCTAGAGAAAGAAAAGACCTTAGACTTAGGCTAGAAACTATTTCTACTGAATATGCCATGCTTAAGTCTAAATTTGATGATGCTGAATGTGAATCATGTTCTGTTGTCATGAGTGAGCTTGCTCAGTTGCGTTCTGTTCATGCTCAAACTCTTTCTGAGCTTGAGACTGCACAGAAGCAGCTTTTGGAGGTGGATTCTAGACCTCGTGATGTTATTGATTGCATGAACTGCTCTTTATTACGCGATAGCATTAATTTACGTGATAAGCATGTTCATGATTTGGAGGCTAGATTGGAAAGGGCCGGTAGTTCTAAGGATGTGCAGCCTGTGTGTGACACATGCATTACCCTTAAGGACCAGCTAGGCACTGTTAGAGAGCGAGCTGAAAACCTCATGTTAGAAAATGAATACCTTCTTTCTGTGGTGAACAAATGCACTGAGGGGAAGGGTAGGATGGATTTGCTCTTGGCCAAGACCAAGTTGTGTGCTGACAGAGCAGGGGTAGCTCTAGGTTTGGGTTTTGAGAGGATACCTTCAGACAGTAAGACCAAAACTGTTTTTACCTCTCCCACCACCCTAGAGAAAGAGAGAGCTCTGTTGGACACCCCATCAGCCAAAAAGCCTACCCATCCTCAAAAGAAAACCACTCCTCCTGCCAAGAAAAATCCTCCCAAGAAAACCACTGTGAAGAAACCCAAGGAGCCTGTGAGAGTTGCTCCTGTGACCCATGAGAGTGCCCCCAGGAGAGTGTTTCACTGTTCTTATTGTCAGCGGGCGGGTCATTTGATTGGTTTCTGTTTCCGTCGCATCAAGGATGAGCGACGTGCATAGGCGATGAGCTATCAGGACATGCATTACCCATCTTTAGGTATGCATGAGTCTGAGTTTTACTCTCGTCCTGTTTTTGAGGCTCCTCGTGCTTCCCGGAGAGGTTTTGCTCCTCGAGGTCTTCACCATGTTCCATATGATGGTAGACCTCGGGCTGGCAGATTTGTACCTCGTCAGAGTAGGAGACCTCGACATGCTTTGCGCTCTTTGCATGTAGGTAGACCTCGCACTTTGCATCATTCTGATTATTATGTGCGTAGACCGTCTGCTTTTACTGTGCCTACTACTCGTGTCACTCAGTGCTGGATGCCTCGTCATTATTTTACTCACCCCAGCACTGAGCGATCGAGACGCTCTTATCATGTGTAGGCGACAGGTCGAGGCTTGGAGGGCACGTGGATCATGGACTCCGGTTGTTCGCGCCACATGACCGGAGATGCAGCTTGGTTCTCCAGCCTCACCACAACCAAGCAAAGGGAACATATCACCTTCGGAAACAATCGAAGGAGTAGAGTGAAAGGTAAAGGTGTGGTAAGAATTAACACAAACTTCACTCTCAAAGATGTTGCGTTGGTTGAGAACCTGGGATACAATTTGCTGTCTGTATCTCAGTTGCTTGATGAGGGCTTCGAAGTGCGATTTCATCGCGATACTTCGCAAGTGCTCAATTCTGATGGCGTTGTGGTGTGTAAGATCTTTAGGGTTGGGAGAGTTTTTGGAGCTGATTTTTCAGAGTCGTCTGGTTCTTCTCATTGTCTTGTTGCTCATTCGACTTCTGAGCTTTGGAAGTGGCATAGGAGACTAGGGCATATGAGCTTTGAATTGCTCGCTCGTCTGAGCGCCCTAGGCCTGATCCGAGGATTGCCCAAGCTCAAGTTTGAGAAGAATTTAGTTTGTGCTCCTTGTCGACATGGAAAAATGATTGTCGCTTCGCATTCGCCAGTCACCACAGTGATGACTGAACAACCCGGAGAACTTCTCCATATGGACACTGTAGGTCCTTCTCGGGTTAGTTCTTTAGGCGGCAAGTGGTATGTTTTAGTTATTGTCGATGATTACTCTCGCTACTCTTGGGTCTTCTTTCTTGCCAGCAAGGATGAAGTGTTTTCACACTTTCGGAGCTTGGCTTTGAGACTTTTCACTGAACTCCCAGGTGCATTGAAATTCATTCGAAGTGATAATGGCACCGAGTTCAAAAATAGTCTCTTTGTTGACTTTTGCATGGAGCATGGCATAGAACATCAATTCTCTGCTCCGCGGGTTCCTCAACAGAACGGTGTTGTTGAGAGGAAAAACCGCACTTTGGTTGAGATGGCTAGGACGATGCTTGATGAGCATAGGACTCCTAGAAAATTCTGGGCTGAGGCCATGAACACTGCTTGCTACATCTCAAACCGAATTTTCTTGCGCTCAATTTTAAATTTGACATCTTATGAGCTGCGTTTTGGGAGACAGCCCAAGGTTACTCATCTTCGAGTTTTTGGCTGTCGCTGCTTTATCCTAAAACGTGGTAACTTGGATAAATTTGAGTCGCGATCTTCTAACGGGATCTTTTTGGGCTATACTACTCATGGTCATTCCTATCGTGTTTATAACTTGGAAACTAACACTGTCATCGAGTCATGTGATGTGACTTTTGATGAATCAACCCCCTCTGTTAGTTCTGCTCTTGAACAGGCAAATGAACACGACATGGAACAGACCCTATTCGAAGACGAAGATCCCGGAGAATTCGAGGATGAACCCCTACTACCCTCGACATCGACCCCCGAAGCTGACCCCGCTTCAACTACTTCGGCACGAGGTCCCGAAGCGACTACCTCAACATCGGTCATCTTGGACCACTCCAACGCACAAGTTGAGGGGGAGACTGCATCCCGCCGAGAGGCTCCACATCATGTTCAAAGGATGCACCCTCCCGAGCAGATCATTAGTGAGCTTGATCAAAGGGTAACACGTTCTCACGCCCATTTCACCAATGCTGCTTTTGTTGCTTCTTTCGAGCCCTTAGATGTTAGTCATGCACTTTCTGATTCTAGTTGGATCAATGCCATGCATGAAGAGCTTGAAAATTTTGAGAGAAACCAAGTCTGGACTTTAGTTGATCCTCCACCTAATGTTCATTTCATTGGAACAAAATGGATTTTTAAAAATAAACAAGGGGAGGATGGGACAATTGTTAGAAACAAGGCTAGACTTGTAGCTCAGGGCTTTTCTCAACTAGAAGGGATTGATTTTACTGAAACTTTTGCACCTGTTGCTCGCCTTGAGGCCATTAGGATTTTGCTTGCCTTTGCGACATCCCGGGGATTCAAACTCTATCAAATGGATGTCAAAAGTGCTTTTCTTAATGGCTTCATAGGTGAAGATGTTTATGTAAAACAACCCCCTGGTTTTGAAAACCCCAAGTACCCACATAAAGTCCTTAAACTTCATAAGGCTCTTTATGGACTCAAGCAGGCCCCTCGGGCTTGGTATGATAGACTTAAGTCTTTTCTGCTTGAGAGAGGGTACGTGATGGTCTCTGTTGATAAAACATTGTTTACTCTCAAGCATGGCAAAGATTTCCTCCTAGTGCAGATTTATGTGGATGACATCATCTTTGGTGGTTCTTCTCATGCTTTGGTTGCCGAGTTTGCAGATACCATGAGCAGGGAGTTTGAAATGTCGATGATGGGTGAACTCACCTTTTTCCTTGGTTTGCAAATCAAGCAAAGCAAACAAGGTACTTTTGTCCACCAGACAAAGTACACCAAGGACCTGCTCAAGAAATTCGACATGTCCGATGCGAAGCCCCTCGCCACTCCAATGGCTACATCTGTAGCATTGGACCCTGACGAAGATGGAGAAGCCGTAGATCAGAAGGAGTTCCGGAGCATGATCGGCTCCCTCCTCTACTTGACTGCCACGAGGCCGGACATACACTTCGCTGTGTGTCTGTGCGCTCGTTTTCAGGCTTCACCACGAGCTTCGCACCGCCAAGCGGTTAAGCGCATTCTAAGGTATCTCAAACACACCCTTGAATTTGGCATATGGTATTCATCGTCTTCATCTTTATGTCTTAGAGGTTATTCAGATGCGGATTTTGCTGGATGTAGAATTGATAGGAAAAGTACCTCTGGTACTTGTCATTTTCTGGGTACGTCTCTGGTTTGCTGGTCTTCCCGCAAACAGTCTAGTGTTGCACAATCAACGGCTGAGGCCGAATATGTTGCTGCAGCTAGCTGTTGCTCTCAGATTTTGTGGATGGTTTCCACTTTGCGGGATTTCGGGTTAGATTATAAGAGTGTTCCACTTTTTTGTGATAACACTAGTGCTATTTGTATTGCAAACAACCCGGTTCAGCACTCCAGAACCAAACACATTGATGTTCGGTATCATTTTCTCAGAGATCACAATGAGAAGGGTGATATTGAACTTCAATATGTTGATACCCAACACCAGCTTGCCGATATTTTCACAAAACCCCTCGATGCTTCTCGATTTGCTTACTTGCGTGGGGAACTTGGTATTTGTCATCCCTACGGCATTTTGTGAGGGGGAGCTGATTTTAATTGACTTGCATATACTCATTATGTGTGGAATTGCACTTACATCTTTTGCTATTATATGCCTGCTTTTAACTCCAAGAAATCATGACAGCTCAGCTCTATGAAATATGTCTGGAACATTGATTGTGCATGATGTTTTATTTTCTAAAATCAAAACTTGCTCACTGCTCAATCGTGTATCTAGCTTGTTTAGGCAGGACTGCTTTTAGCTATCTTTTATCTACTTGTCAGCAAGACACTGTTCTGTGGATGCTAAAAGTTGCAACTTGAAAAATTGTGTTCTTTTTCATGGATATTCATCAAAATAATTCATTCATCTGAAACAAAATCAAAAATCCATGATTTGCCTGGTTAAAATGAAAAGATCCAGGAGGGTTTGTTTGTCGCACTACTCTATTCTAGACAGCTTACCATTGCACTTTGGTATGAACTGGGATAGTATAGTGTATGCCAAAATCACCGCCTTAAGCTTCAGATGGCTTTCATGCCTAGGCTTGGCTTGATTGGAAAGTATAAGGTGGACAAACAAATAACCCCTGGCACTAAGAAAAGACCAACAAATTTAATTGCTCATCAAGTTTGCTTTCAAAAGCTCCTTTTGAACAACACTTGTCTGTCTAAGGTAGAATTTGTTAGCTTTGCGCAGTCCTTGCCTTCTCTTGTCTAGCTGCTGTGATTAAGTGGTGATGCTTTTACTTCAAACTGACAAAATCACATGCCATCATCTTGTTTCACAGAGTGTTAAATTGAGCTGAGCACATGATCATTGATGCTACTGTTGGCATATTTTTGCATTATATGTCTTTGCAATTCTATTCATTTCGAAGCTTTGCATCTTTTAACTGCTCCTTGATGCTTGCATTGCCAAAGGGGGAGATTTGCTGTGTTCTCTGCCGCAAGAAGGCATAATTTCGAAAAAGGGGAGAGCTTTTGACATAAAGGGGGAGAAAATTTTGCTTAACTCAGGGGGAGTTCTTATCAAGGGGAGATTTGCCAAAGGGGCTTTTACTCTTTTACAAAGGGGGAGAAAAATTCTTTTATCAAGTGACATGCTTTGGCTCTTTTCTGAGTTTTTATGGTCACTTGTGTGCTGAAATTTTTTAATTTTTCTTGAAATTGGATTTGGTTGTCAATGCACTCATCAAGGGGGAGATTGAGAAACCAAGGGTTGGTTTCGGTATTTTGTGATGAGTGATTGACAGGATTTTACCCTCTGTTTGAAGGGTACCTCCGAAGGGCTTCGGAGGTGGTACCTCCGAAGGGTGTTCGGAGGTGGTTTCACCGAAGTGTGTTCGGTGTTGTTTGCTGCAGCTGTGCAGCGGAGTGTGCTCGTCGGAGGGGTCCGACAGTACGCGATGACTGGGTTCGTACCGAAGGGTTCGGTACTTTGGGCGGTACACCGGAGTGTGTACCGAAGGTTGCTAACCCGGAGAGGTCTCCGGAGTACTGGATACACTTGTTTGCTTGTCGGTGGTGCGCAGGGACTTCGGAGGCGACGGACAGGGTTCGAGCCGGGTGAACCTGGGTCAAGCGGGAGGCTTGATGCCAGGGGAGCGGGGAGCTCCGTCACGGTGGCTGCGGAGGTGGTCCGGGTCGGTCCTCGGGTCGAGATGTGCCAGGTGAAGGCAGAGAGTGCGGAGCGTGGCTCCGGCTGAAGGTACTCCGAGACAAAGTCCTCGGAGGTGAGGCACTTCGAAGGTACTCCGAATGGAGTGACTTCGGAGTTGGTGGAACAAGTCCTCTACGGAGGCAAGGAGTTCGAAGTGTGCTCCGGAGGGAGACACTCGAAGGTGGCCCGACGAAGGTCTCAGAAGTCGAGGCGCATCGAAGGCATGGTCCGGGTGAGGCTCGTCGAGGAGTGTGCTCGGAGTGAGACACTGCGACGAAGTGCTCATGGAATGCTTCATGCGGAGGCCTTGGACGAAGGAGGGACTTCGAAGGGTGGTACTCCGAAGGTGGGACTTCGGAGTGAGGTTGACTTGAGGTGCTTCGGCCATGCATGGCTTCGGTACACGGACGGACGGTGTTCGAGCTGGGAGTAGCTGCGAAGCCGTGGTGATCCACTCCGGAGGTGGTGGTGCGAAGGCCCAAGGGGCTTTGACGGCTTCGGCTTAAAACCGTCACTGTATCGAAGGACTTCTTCGGCGGAGCGAAGGCCAACAGGCTGCAGGCTTCTCGCCGAAGCTACCGCACCCTCCGGTGCGAAGGGAGGTTCCAGAAGTCAACTCTGTAAAGGCTGACACTGTCTGTTCTGAAAAAGGTTGACACTGTCTGTTCTGAAAAAGGCTGACACTGTCCCCTCTGCAGCTGACAGAGAAGCCTCCAGAATAAAGGTGGACTACCTTTTGTACCCCTTAGTTCTATAGAGACAAATCCATTGTAAACCCTAGGGGTAAAGTAGTCACTTCCTTCAGTGGCGGAAATACAGGGGGGGCTGGGGGGGCGCGCGCCCCCCCTACAGCTCCCCTGTTCCACTTTTTTATATATAAATAATAATAAAAATTAATTATTAATATAAATTTTTATGTTAGAATGCGGTAGAATCTTACATATCTTGTTTTATTTTTCTTAAATTTCTTTGTATTTTTATTTACCTACATGGTTTTCTCTATTTTTCATGTATACTTTTTAACTTTCTCCTAAACTGCATTGCCTGTATATATACATAACTTCCTTCTATAATAGCATATACACGTGGACATAATTATCAAGTGATCTATAATAACCGGTTATTCATGTATTTATAATTTTATTTTAATTTTTATCTCAATTAAAATCTCAACATGTCACCCTGCTCGTTTTGAATAGTCCCCCACTTGGCCACGCCACCTGCGGCAGACGTCGGCCATGTCCTACCGTCCTACGTTACTGTGGTCGGTGTCGCCCTGCACCGTGCATCCCTATTTATTGCATGTTTATTGCTTATTATTTTTAGAATCTTATTTCTTAGAATCAATATAAACACGAATTGAGCTAGTTCTCACAATAATAAAACTTCATGAATCAAAGAACAAATATTGAATACAAATTAATTAATTATACTAAAAATGTATTGAACCCTTGATCCTGTAAACTTAGCCCCCCCTACATTTTCGGTCTAGCTCCGCCACTGACTTCCTTAGGATGAAGCCGTGGGCTATAAATATGGGGGCTCGGTAGGTAACATTTAACACTTTGAGCATTTACTGTTGAGCTCCTGTACACATACCTCACTGTTTTTCATCCAGAGTTCAATATATTTTGTGTTCCTTGTTCAAGCGGCGAAGCCCTGCTTCCTTGTGCTTTTTGCTTGAGCTCGCTTTACATACCTCGCTAGTTTTAGTTCACCGAAGCCTGTCTTGGCGAAGGGTGTTTTTCTCGCGAAGTGTGTTTTTCAGTGTGCTGTCGCTCTGTGTAACACGAGGCAAGACCTCGCTGCTAACTAGCGATGCCCTGATTGTATCCCGTAGTGCTTCTTGTGTCGAAGCCCTTAGCGTAGTCCGTTTTGTGTGCGTGTAGACCTTCGCGTACGAAGCCCAGCACCAGTTGCTGTCGCCAAGTACTTGGTCGAAGTCCTCAGAGGGCTGTCCACTCTTGCGAAGGGTGAAGTGCGAAGTCTGCTCGAAGCACCCTGTGTGCGGAGCCTGCACTGACTTAGCAGAGTAGGTTTTCGAGGGTTGTTAGTGGAGCGAAGTCTTCTTGGCTTCGAACTTTTGCTCCTCCGAAGCCTGTGTTCGAAGGTGTCGAAGTACCTCCGAACCAGACCTTCGAAGGTAGTGTTCGAAGCCTGTTCCGCAGAAGACAGAACTGAACAGAAGGCTAAGTTTTAGCCCGAAATTTTAAAAGCTCCCATTCACCCCCCCTCTGGTCGCCATTTCCGGTCCAACAGAGGTCCATCCTCATTCTCATTCGAAGTCTCAGAAGGAGTGGGGTCTACAGGCGGTGCAGAGGGCCCGCCCTCATCATCAGCAGGAGTGTCATCATCTTCCTCGAAGATGGACTCTCCAAGCTCATCATCTCTAGAAATATCAAAAGAAGGAGTTAGTGAAAGCATGGACTCATAAAAAGAAACCTCACAAGTCTCGATAAGCAGTTGAGAGTCTAGGTTCCAAACACGAAAGCCTCTAGAATGCAAAGCATAACCAAGAAAGACTCCATCCCAGCAGCGAGACTCAAACTTGTCCAAATGCCCTCCCTTCTTGAGCACAAAGCACTTGCATCCAAACGCTCTCAAGTGACTCACCTTGGGCTGTCTGCCAAACCGCAACTCATATGACGTCTTACCTAAGTAAGCTCTAAGAAAAATGTGGTTGGCTAGATAGCAAACTGTGTTCATAGGTTCATCCCAAAAGTGCCTAGGAGTCCTCTTCTCATCAAGCATCGTCCTGGCCATCTCGACAAGCATGCGGTTCTTTCGTTCCACAACGCCGTTCTATGGGGGAGTGTAAGGAGTAGAGAACTGATGATCAAGACCCTGATCACTACAAAAACTGACGAACTGAGAGTTCTTAAACTCAGAGCCATTGTCCAAACGAATTGCTTGCATCAGACCATTGTTCTCATTCTTCAGCTTCAAAATCAGGTCATGAACATACTGAAAAGTCTCATCCTTAGACTCTAGAAAGTAAACCCACAAGAATCGAGAAAAATCGTCAACTATCATAAGGGCGTACCACTTCCCACCGACTGAGCGTACATAAGCCGGACCTATTGTATCCATGTGCAACAGCTCTCCCGGGTACGAAGTCATCACCTGAGGCACAGGTGAGTGAGAAGTGGCAACCATTTTCCCATGACGATGGAGATGGCAAACTAGATCTTTCTCCATCTTAAGCTTGGGCAATCCTCGGATAAGGTCTATATAACTCAATCTGACAAGCAGATCAAAGCTCAAAAGACCTAACCTTCTATGCCACTTCCAGAGCTACAAGGAGGATCTGGCCATCAGACAACGAGAAGGGCCAGAAGAACTAGAGAAATCAATACGAAAAACTAAATATTAATATCCTAAAAAAAATAATCATCGGTTGTCAGTTTTGCATCGAAACTGACAAAGCATCCACCGTCTTCGCACCGGGTAACCGAATTGGGCCGACCCGACCTCGCAGCTTCCTCAGCCCAGCAATCGCTCACCGCCCATTTACTTGAATCAAACCCGGTCAACAGACCAGTGGATCCTCTGCCGCTCCTAGCCCATGTACTCGGATTAGGCCAGCCCGACTCCGCGGATCCTCTGCCCGGCCGTCGCTCGCTGCCCATGTACCTGAGTCAAACGCGCCCCAGACACAGCAGGTCTTCTTGTCTCTTCTTGACTTCCGTTGACAATCACTCATCACATCTGGAGCATAATGTCATGCCCCGATTTAATAAAACCGGGAATTTATTGAAATTCCAAAGAAAATCAATAAATACAAGACGTTCATCACACGACTGCGTACAATACGCCAGTCAATCATGGTTCGTAGACCATATTATTACAAAAGAGTTAAATAAAGAGAAACTAATAAAACAAATCCTCTAGATGAACGTCTTCTTCCAGTCTCGTGCCTTGACTGGGTCGCTACTCCAGACCTTCGCCCTCCTCGTAGTAGACTGCCTCTGGTGGTGTAAGTCAACGAGGGTGAGTACAATCGTACTCAGCAAGCCACCGAATGCAGTTATAATGCAAGGTAATAACAAGGAAGGTAGTGGCTCACTTTTGTGAAAAGGCATATTCGTAAAGCAATTAATGTAATCAAGTTATTATTGCAGAAAAGTAAACATAAGTCATGCATCATCTTCTAACTCGAGGGGTACAGTCAGCCCACCCTCGCTCAACAGTCCTTACATGCCATGAATAACACATACATTCACATAATAGTAAACTAACTGCGAGAGGTCACACAACCCGCCCTTGACCGTGGGCTCGGCTTTTCGAAAAGATTTATAACTCTGATCAGAGGTGTACCACTGTACCCACAAGGCACTCATTTCCCGCACACCGCAGTGTGTTAAATGACTCCTGTCACGAGAAGCTCATGCCAAAACCTTCAGCATGGAACGCACCAATCCGATAACACCCTCTTATAGGTTTCGTATGGTTTCCCAGTCACTTCGGGCCACACCATAACCCCCTTGAGCCACGTCGGTACAAGTCACCCGCAGGTTGCCCCTTGTACCCCTCCACTATGGTGTTCCAAGTTGGTACGATCCATACCTCCAATTAAGACTTACCCACTAGACTTGTGGTTAGTACGAAAGTGCTTTGCAATGGATCCCAGAGACTGGTCGTTATAGTGCCCCGGGTGCGACCAACCAATTCCCGAGCTTGCACCCGGAACCCACCATACTTATAACATAGCCAACTCCAACATAATCCAGAGACTAGAATAACGGGGTAAATCATATAGCAGAATCCATCTATCTACGACTCGTTCTTTTACCCTATAGTAGTTGTGTCGGTACATTGGACACTAGCTAATATAATATTGTAGAGTGACAAGGAGTTCAGGCTCAATAAGCATGGTTTGGGTTTACACACAAGGACGGGATCTAATAATTATAAGTTAGGGCTTGAGATTAGACTAATGCAATATTATCCTATGAGTTATAACGGTAATTATGAAAGACTGGGCTCAATGATGATCAAAATGGGGGTTGTGACTTGCCTTGATCCGCAAACGGTGAAGGTGGAACCTCAGGATAAAACTCCGGATTGTCGACGGCGTCGTAGTCTTCTCGATACGGAAAAAGTAAACACAACATTCAATTAAACAATCCAAAAACCAATCATACAAGCATACTTGTTTTTGTTGGATTAAGTAACGGAGATAGGGTCTTAATTTCTATGAAATTATTACTTTAGATATTTAAGATTAAGTTTTAAATAGGTTTCTAAATTTTATACCTTGATATAAGTATTTTTCCTAAGGGGGTTTTTATTTTCCCCTTTTAGAGATGAATTAAAAGGTATAAAACAACCTTATTGTTTTTATTGCAGTAAAGAGAGTGAAATTAAGTTATTAGGCTTTCTGAAGTTATTATAAAAGTTTTTATGATATTTTTATAAAGTGTTGAATTTTTATTATCAGAATTAATTAATTATCCTAATAGGGCTTTTGCAATATTATTTAATAGAATAAAATGGGCAAAATGAACATTCTATTTCTATTGCATTAAAAACAGTGAAATGGAGTCATTATATCCTCTGAAATTAATATATACATTTTTAAGGGTTTTTCTGAATTATTTAAATGAAATATTAATTGAATCCTAAAGGGGACTTTTCTTGATTATTTAATAAGAATATTATGTGCAAAATAAACATATTGTTTTTATTGCATAAAAGTGTAGATAATAAAAAGACAAATTTTCCAGAATTAAAATGGTCAAATTTGGAGTTAATTTGAGCAAGATATGAATTTTTGAAGTTTAAACTATTTTCTGAATTTTATTTAAACTAGAAAACAGGCGTGGGTCCACAGTGAGTCAGGCCCACTATGGACTCGCGCACTGTGCGCGTGGACCGGTCAGATCTGGACCATCAGATCTAGATCCGACGGTCGCTAGCGGGGCGGGGCGCTTAAGTTACAATCAACGGTCGAGATCGCGCGATACCGGTCAACCGCGGTCAAATGCATCTGGGCGCTTGATCTCGGGTTCTAATCGCAGCCGTCCGTGCGGCATCCGACGGCCACGATCAAAACCGGCACGGCACGCGGCTTTGCCGTCTTTCCCGACGACGGTGGCGCACGGGCGCGGGACGGCATGGCTGCGCAGCCGACGTGGATGGTTTTGGAGAGGGTGGCATAGGGAGGAGGAGAGGGTGGTGTGGGGAGAATGAGAGGGTGGCATGGTTTTTATAGGGGGGAGAAGGGCTATGGGAGAAATGGAAAGAGGAGGGAGAAATGGAAAGAGGAGGGAGAAATGGAAAGAGAGAAATGGAAAGAGAAAGGAAGGAAAATAGAGGGAGAAGAAGGAAAGAGGAAAAAAGGAAGTGGAATGGAGAAATGGAAGGAGGAGGGAGTGGAGGTGGCTGCGTGTAGATGGGAGGTGCCCAGAAAAAAAGAAAGCAAGAGAGAGAAGGGAAAGGGAAAAGAAGGAAAGGGAAAAGGGGAAAAAGGAAAGAAGGAAAGGAAAGGAGGAAAAAAATAGGAAAATATTTTTCTTAGAATTCAAATTTGGATTTTTTAAAAAAAAAGTAAAAAGTTTTTGGAAAGTTTGAAATTTAAAATAAATTTTGAAATCTTGGATTTTAAAGAAATAACGCGTGAATAAATGGCGGTTTGGAAAATCAATAAATTTTGTATTCACGTCGAAATTATAAATTCCGAACATGAACACCAAACCAAGGTTTTTAATTCATTTTTGGGAATATAAAAATAATTTTTAAAGTTATTTTTAATGGAATTTAAATACGCAGTTAAAATGGGATTTTAATTTTGCGACCGAAAATAGAACGTTGATTCCTCCGGATTTTTGATCGGGAAAAGATATAGATAGTCAGAAATGATGATTCAAATTATATTGGAAAGAGAGTGATTTAATTACTTTTTTATTAAAGTTATTCATTGAAATATTATGGATTACTATTCTAATTACAAAAATTCTTAATAAAATCCTAAATTTATTTGGTTTTATATTATTTTTAATTGAAATGATTTATCATATATTTTATTCACACAACATTTGTGTTGAAATATATTTTAATAATTAGTGTTAGAGTTTTGCGATGAAATGATATTGATTATATCTTATTTAATTCCTTTGCGCCAAAAATTTTAGAAAAAATTTTGAGACGCAATTTAGAGCAAGGAGAATTTTTTGGAAAATACTTCAGCTATGATTTATTTTTAAATAAAATTTTTAGGCCCATATTTTAGCTTTCTTATTTATCGATTTATATTGAATCTTTTTCTTGAAATTCATTTATTAATTACTTTATTTTATTTTTAACGCCCGATGAAAATCAAGGCGTTACACATAAGAACCATGCTCTTCAACATGGTTTCTCATAGAACCACCTACTTCAGCTACTTGGGAGGACCTGGACGACCTCAGTGCACGGTTCCCTTCTTTTCAGCTCGAGGACGAGCTGGACTTCGAGGCGGGGAGAGATGTCATGTGGGGGCGCATGTACAAGCGCCGCCGTGATGCGCGCCGCGCCACAGAGCGTGCCTTGCGCGTGGCAGAAGGGGCCGCCAGGGGTGGTTAGGAGGGGATAAGGAAGAATAAGAGATTGAGTAGATTAGTTTCAACTGTTGGGATTTTGTTAGCTAAGAGATTAGATTCAGTTTGGATTTCTTAAATCTAGAATAAGTTAGTTATGGCTTGGTCTTTTTATATCCTTGTAGTTTTGTCTTTTGGTTTAAGCAAGAATTATATTTCCAATCTACTTCTATCTCTCAAGTCTGCGGTAGAGGGTTACCTTGCCGGAGAAGACAACGGAACGTGACTACGAATTACATAGCCGCGGTCCGGCTAGCCAGGGGCCTGACGCCCTGGACACCTTCGAGGTTCACTCTAAACACCATATTCCACAAAACCTGCGGTAGCTAACGCAATTGCTACAACATCTTTCACGTAGAGCAAACTCCGTTTAGAATTATGAAGTAGAGTAGAAAAAACCTAGAGTTGGAGATCTAAATATATATTGAATATATAGTCATTTCAGCATGACAATGCGGCTGCATGCATGCTACTAAGAACTGAATATACTCTATGTTATAAACTTTGATCAAACTTGAAACAGAACGATTTATGAAAACCTAGCAATACACTTATTTGGGATCGATGCTTCAGAGAGATGGTGATATTGATGAAGATGTTAGCCATAGGATCAAAGCGGGGTGGATGAAATGGCGTCAAGCATCGGGAGTCCTATGTGACAAGAGAGTGCCACAGAAGTTGAAAGGCAAGTTCTACAGGACGGCGATTAGGCCTGCTATGTTATATGGGGCTGAGTGTTGGCCTACCAAGAGGCGGCATATCCAACAACTATGTGTCACAGAGATGCGTATGTTGCGTTGGATATGTGGGCACACAAGATTGGACCGAGTGAGAAACGATGACATACGCGATCGGCTAGGAGTAGCGCCAATTGAAGAAAAGCTTATGCAACACCGGTTGAGATGGTTTGGGCATGTCCAACGGAGACCCCCAGAGGCACCGGTGCACAGAGGTATCATAAGACGGGTCAATAATGTGAAGAGAGGTAGAGGGCGACCAAACTTGACATGGGAGGAGGCAATCAAAAGGGACTTGAAGGAATGGAATATTCCAAAGGAGTTGTGTTTGGATAGAAGTGTTTGGAAAAAAGCTATCCACGTGCCCGAACCGTGATTAGGCCTTTTCCCTTTTAGTGCTCTTAAAAGCTTTTCCCCTCCCCTTTCTCTCTCTCTCTTTTTGGTGACTTCTTGTTGGGTTTCAACTCTAGCCTACCCCAACTTGCTTGGGACTAAAAGGCTTTGTTGATGTTGATGTAGCAATACACTTATTTTGAGACTTACACTAACCAGTAACCTGAAGTTGGTTCTGTTTCCGGTCGGCGTGGGTTGGGCCGAAACTGGTCCAATATGCATGGACCGAGGAAAATTGGGCAAAATCGGAGATGGCCCTATCTCATCTGGGTCAGTATTTGACGAAGCTGGATCTGCACTTTCTGAAATTGGGTCTACAACGCATAACGATTTGAGTGTTTGACTTGTAACAGAGATGCACCCGGTTGTAGACTGCTGATTATAGTACCACTCATCCTCTATGCCGTACATTACTTAATCAATCATAAATTGTTGCAAGTTTCATGTTTATACATGAGGAGATAAGTAATACCTAATTAAACGGTAGTATATCCACTTTAGAGATAAAATAAAAGTTACATTTATTACAAATACTAATTTGTAATATTTTAAACATATTTTAAACTTTAAAATTTGTTATATTATAAGACCAAGAGAGTACTTCCTTTTTCCATAAAAAATTATTTGTAGTATTTAAAATTTAATGTACAATATTTTATTTTTAATTAATTTTTTGTTAATTTTTGTAATTAATGCACTTTGGTTAAATGACACAATCTAATCAGTTTAGCTGAAAATTATCGATAACATGATTGATTAACATGTTAGCTATTAATCTGTATTAGAGTCGTAGGCAAAAGTATTTCTGGTGCTTATTTTATTTTTTTAGTGACGAAGTTTTGACTTTTGAGTTGGTAATTTGATTAGTACACTACAACACCATGAGTACGGCCTCGGAGAAACTAGCCATCGTTCTCAATCCCAGCAGCGGCACGGCCACCACACCCCCTTTAACCTCAGGACGGCGACGTGTTTTCCAGCGCTCGGTGCCTCGCGGGATTTGAACATTTGATCGTTTGACGTCCGCCGCCGCCCTGATCTGACCCTTTAACGGCCGCCTGCGGTTTCAATTCATCGTTTCGATGGATCGTGCAAGGTCTCAGCTCCTTACTGAGCAAGTGAGCAGTAGGTGAATCGGTGTCAAAGCTCTACACGTCACACATAGGTGACGCACTGATGCATCCATAAGCAACCATATATACCTCTCGACTGATGATTTCTGTGATCAAGCTAAGAACACAAATTTCAAACACGAGCAGATCGAAATGGCAGGAGGGGGAGATGATCTGAAGCTTCTGGCTACATGGTTCAGCCCGTTCGCATCCAGAGTGAAGTTCGTGTTCCATCTCAAGGGCCTGAGTTACGAGAACATCGAGGAGGACCTCAAGAACAAGAGTGAGCTCCTCCTGAAGAGCAACCCTGTGCACAAGAAGGTCCCCGTGCTCTTCCACAAGGGCAAGCCCATCTGCGAATCCATGGTCATCGTCGAGTACGTCGAGGAGACGTTCGCCGGCGTCGGGCCGTCCGTCCTCCCCGCCGACCCCTACGAACGCGCTATCGCTCGCTTCTGGGTGTCCTACATCGACAACAAGGTGAAATACTTCGATCTTTTTTGCAGTGCATGTCCTCCGATCCTGAGCTTGCGTGAAATTGTCTAGCTGATGTGAAGCATGCGTGCGTCCATGCGCAGCTAGTTGCGCCGTGGTTCCAGGTTTTCAGGGGCAAGACGAAGGAGGAGAAGGCGGAAGGGCTGAAGCAGATATTCGTGGCGACGGCGGTCATGGAGGAGGCCTTCAAGGACTGCTCCAAGGGGAAGCCTTTCTTCGGCGGCGACGCCGTCGGGTTCGTCGACGTCGCGCTCGGCAGCCAGCTCGGGTGGATGCGCGCGTCGGAGACGCTGTCCGGCATCAAGATCTTCGACCCGGCCAAGACGCCGCTCCTGGTGGCGTGGGGAGAGCGCTTCAGCGCGCTTGACGCGGCGAGGGCGACGATGCCGGAGTTCGGCAGGCTGCTCGCCTATGCCAAGATGCGGCAGGCCGAAACTGATGCCGCCAATGCAAACAACTGATCGATCAACGGCCATGAGCAAACTCCTGCTGTCCTGCATGCGTCGACATCGGGGGAAGCGTTCAGTTATAAAATAATGCGTGTTTGTGACAACCACCGCTTGTTGTTCGTCCTACGTCGAGCAGCGTAGGCGCACGGCTCAAGAGCGTGCAACTTTTTTGTGCAATCAGCGTGTTTCTTTTGATATCGTGTCCTCGTATGAGACGTATCACCTCAATAAATGTCGCATAGACCTTTCTGCTTGTTCTTGAAAAAAAACTAAACAGGAGTACTTCCATCCGGAACAGTTTCTTTGTAAGGCTTAAGGAACCTTATTACTTTAAAATAACATGAAAATAGCTATGAAAATTTGAAGGGTCTTTTGAGGAGTTTCATAATTTGAGAAACAACGGGTGAGTAAGAACTTTCATATTTTTTTCATTTCAGTTTCTGTATCCTAATTTATTTCTATATTTTGTAGTCATGATTGAGTTTTACAATTTAAGCCAAATATAAATAGTTTATACGAGCTTTATATTTTTAAATGTAATTGTAGTTGCTAGAAGCTTCCTAAATAAGCCTAAATTAAGTCTAGATTTGACTAGCTTATTGAGGGAGAAAAGACAAGTTCAAATGTTCAATATATAAAGAGTGCTTGCACCTACTATTCATTTGCTAAAGAGATAGACTCTGTTGAAATTGCTAACATGGAGCGGCAAGTGCCTAGTTTGGCTTGCAAGATAGAGAAGATATTTTTCCCCTGGTTTTTCAATCCAATGCAATACTTAATTATTCATCTCCCCTATGAAGCAGTGGTGGATCCATAAAAAATTTAGAAGGATTGACTGAACTGTATATCAGCCACAAATAATATGTAAATATAGATGTATATAAATTATTCATTATTTTAAATGAATATTAAATATAAAAGCATACTTATAACAAAAATATTAAAATTATATAAGGATTTATAAAGAAATATATAAGAATACACAAGAAATATACAAAAAATATACAAGGAATATACAATAAATACAATAAATATAAAAAATACAATAAATATACAATGGAACAACCAGCGGTAGGGGGGTGTGCGCCCTCCCTGTGCCTCCCTAGATCCGCCACTGCTATGAACGAAGTACGGATGGGGGCCTGTCCAATACCGATGGATGTATCTAATTGAAATGTCTCAAAAAGAACTTTGACGTAGAGTAAAGAATCGAGCTCGTGTTGAAGCTTCCATTGGTGAGGCATACATTATTTATGAAATATCGCACTTTACATCTGTTGATAGCAAAAGAAGGCATTAATGGTCGAAATTGTCAAAATATCAATTTTTGGTAATTTGGGCCGAAAATATGCCTTTCCTGACACGGGCCGGTCCAACCGGCCATGGTAGGCCGGTTCGACCGGCCCAATGGGTCCGATCAGACTGGCCCAAGACTGAAAATAGAGATAGAGTTTGATTCCGGGTTGTTTTATCTCTAAATAAATCCCAACCACTTTTGGTTGAATCCTACTTAGTTTAGGAGTCCGATAACTTGAGACCAGACCCTATAATTATAGGGGTGAGGCTGATTCAAAAAGAATCTATACAGATCAACTCAAAACCCTAGTTTTGAATCGTACCTTTACTTTTAATCTACTTTTGCGCCTTAGTTCAGTCCATCTTCGTGGGTTTGCACTGAAAGCCCTCCATCGGTCATGCCGTAATTGTGGTAAGTCCTTGTTGGTTTGCCTGTGAACCATCCCTTAATCTACGTAACAGATTGCTACCCTTCGTTCTGTCTATTTTTCCATTGATATATTTGGTAAGTCGGTCTCTAGACCGAATTGGCACTTGATTTTTGTGTTTTGCAGAGTTCACATTTGGAGCCCCTCCGCCAAGGGTTTTCTCTTCAATCTGACTATGGGAAGGCGATTTCCGGAGCTAGGAAGCTAGTTTTAGAGGCTGCTGGAGCACCCTTCGGTAGGTCTTCGCTCCGTCCGTCCGTGCTGGGTCTATCACGTCGTTGTCGGTTTGGTCAGATTCCACGTGTCGGAGCAACTTCGCATCGGAGTTACTTTGCGCCAGATTCACGCCATAACACTCCACATCAGACGTCGTCACGCCAGAGGCTTCACACCGAACCCTGTCATTTGGGGGCGATCTCTCGTCGTGATCTGTCCGGAGCCTGTCTTTGGTCAGATCGATCTGAACGCCGAAGATTACCTTTGGCGCATGCTTTGCACCAGACGCTGAAGTCCCTCCTTCAGTGACCCTTCGCAACATACACTTCGAACCAATCAGGCTTCGTTCGACCGATTGGGTTATTTTATCTATACATTTCGGCTAATTGGATTATTTCTGTACAATTTGATTACCTGGCGACTCCACCCCCTTGCCACTATTAAGGGTAGTCAGAACGCGACGTCAACGTTGTGTTACACTTAGGTTTATCCCTAAGTATCCTCATATTTTTGGATTGTCGAACCAGCCTAAGTACGGGGGTACGTTTTCATGTCAACAACATCCATATACTTTGTTGATCATGTGCGTACGGTTCATGATCCAATCTCTCGATAAAATATTGATGCCGGGTCAAATGATTGTGAGCTTAGCCTCTTCTTAACAAAAGGTGACACTACTAGCCAAGCAATTGCTCGTCAATTGTCCAATGAAATGTGGGTTACAGTCATGCTCTATATCCTAACCAGCCTACCTAGAGTGGAGGTCTATATGAGGTATTATAGTTTTTTGGATGCATATTGTTTATAATAGGTTATGTTGGCTTATATGATCTATTTATTTCTACAAAAAATTCATTCGTGAAGAATGGAATAGACGTGGCGAACCAAGTGACAAACATATATATAACCTTTTAAGAAGTGGGGCTAGAAGAGGTCGTCCTAACTTTGTATCTTGGTTTTACACACAAGTAACTTTTTAACCTCTACAAGTCGTTACATATTTTGGAGATTTAGTTGGGTATCCTAATTGACGCAATGAACAATTTGTTTTTCTATGTAGAGTCTCCATGACTTGTCTATGAGTGATGACTTGAAATAAGTAGCTTTAGGTTGTCATACTAGAGTGAAGACGTATAATACATATGATGTAAATGGATATCGATTTTTAACAAGCAAATATGAGAAGGGGAGGCCAAATGCAACCACAAGAAATAGTGGGTTATTGACCATAGGATAAGGAGAAAACAATGATACTATTGAGTATTATGGATACATCAAAGACATAGTAGAACTTATCTTCCAAGGCAGCATGCCTCTCACACTTTTCTTATTCAAATGCCATTGGTTTGATCCTGCTAAAGTAAAATACACCCCAAGATATGGTTTAGTAGAGGTTGCACATGCCTCAGTCCTACCAACATATAAGCTATTTTTTGTGGCTTATCAAGCCAGACAAGTTTACTATGTTCCATACCCATGCAAATCTATGCAACATCTTATTGATTATTGGGTAGTATACAATGTCTAACCAATTGGTAGATTGCTTGTCCCAACAGATCAAGATTATGACTTTATCCCAAATAGTGAGTGACGACCTACCTAGAAGCTTTGTAATTAACCTTAGTGAAGGGTTGGAAGATAATTATAACCTTGGTAATTATGATAATGGTGTTGAAGGTGAAACCAACATGGATTTGGACGAAGTGGTCAATGTTAAAGATTTGGAATTAATAAATGGATCGGTTATTTTAGAAGTGGATGAAGATGATGGTACTAATGATGAACTACTATAAGAATTCAATGGTGACGAATGCCTTGAAGTCCTACAAGAAGAGAATACATATGATGAATACTTTTAAGCATGTTCTACATTATTTATTTGTGGAAACACAAACATTGGCTACTTTCAATTAAGCTGAAGTAACTTATTATATCACTTGTTGTAATTAGATTATTTATTGTACTATAATTTTTTAGCTACATATCCTATGCATACAACTAATTGAAACTATGTTTTAGGACAATGCGACATAACAGAACAACTACTAAAGGGGCTTCAAGATCTTCTCATAACCGTGTTAGTGTTGTCGCGTCAAGTAGAGTTGCTGACTCTAAATTTATAGAATAGTAATAATGCCCTAGAGGAAGAGGTACAAGAGGTTCAAGAATTGTTGACACGAGGAGCCACTAGGGTGCCACCAGTTCCCACACTGGAGGAGGACAAGATCATCCTTGTGCCGATAGGAGACAAGTAATTAATACAATTCATTGTTAACTTTTTGTTCAATTTTTTGTGTTTATTGGTTCTGAAATTTTCTTTTGTTTGTTTGCATAGGCATTGGAAAGAATTAAGTTTTGGTGACAAATCTAGACTACCTAATACTGTCCTTAGTGTCCTAATCAAAGAGAATTCCCTAGGACTTGTAAAATACAAAGGCACTTGCTTGGACTTGGCAACACTATAAACTGGTTCCAGATAATTCTAAATGTTGGCGGGATCGCCTACCTAGCCTTGGATCGTGTGGAGGATGATTTATGGGTATTCCATGGGTGTTTTGATACTCTTTATATGACTTGATGTGCATTTTAATAGTTTTACATAGTAGTAATACATGCTGCTCTATTTTTGCACACATGTACATGCTTATTTTTTACCATGTTTTACATTATTCTATTTGTTATAGCTATATTTTAGATGGGCTGAGGGCAAAAAACAAGAGGCCAAAAGAGTGGTCCACAATGTTACCAAGCGTACCATTCGAGATGTGTTGTATGAGGCATGCATCCATGCTATGATTGACTACCATGTGCTTATTCTAAAAAAAGTCAATGGTTCGAAAGAAAGCTTGTAGAAGGTATCTCACTCTGGAGCAATACATGCAGGTACTATTTAAAAACATGTCTACCTAGTAGTTTCAAATATTACTACTTGATGACACTTACCGTATTTGTAGGCAAAACCTTGGTGGGCTCATAAGACCTCGGATGCATGGTGGAAATTAGTTGAACTGCGTTGGTGTAATGACGAGTGGAGGAAGAAGTCTTGCGCGGGTAGGGTTTATAGGGAGATGATGGATGGTCCACCCCACCGCCAAGGAAGTGCTTCCCTTGGTTGTTACCAAAGGAACATGATAAGTAAAGCAACTTTTATTGATCATCTTTTGTTGTTTATCATTTTACAATGTGCTAAGTCAACAAATTTTATTCAATAGGAGAAAAAAGAGAAGAGACTAGTGCATATATTAGAAGTTTATGCAGAAGCAAGGAGAAAGCTTATAAGTGATTGCAAAAAAAGTGAGCACCCAATTCTATCATGCACGAGCTCTAGTTAGTAAATATCTAATTTTATCGCACGGGAGACCTATGTTGAAGTTGTTAAGGAAGAGCATGGTCAAGACTATGACTGGATGCATGCCCCAATTGCTGGTGCTACTGTACATAATTAAGGCCAGTGGAGGCAAGAAGCATGGTCGTTTTTTAATTTCCGATGATTTCATAAACATGGCAGATGTTCTTTGCAATATACGTGCATCAAATTGAGTCCCAAGATGATCAACAACCTTCTAGGTGAGCATAACTAAATGCTGATTATGCAGGACTGATTGAGCAACTTGAGAGGCAGTTACAACAAGAACTTGAGGGCAGACAGAGAGATCTTCAGGAGAGGGAGTGTGAGCATGAGGAAAGGGAACAAGAGAAGGAGAGGGGCCGGGAGGAGAGGCAACATGAGCGTAAGGCATGGAAAAATGAAACAAACTACTTGATTTCTGGATTACAAGTAAATTCAGGTTTTACTTGTGCTGGGAAAGTTTAAACTTTACTGACTTTAATCATATGCATGGTGCTTGTGTCTATGTAAATAATTTTTAGGCGCTTCAATCTAATCTGAATGTTTAGTTTTTGCCTCCACAACCAACACCTCTTTTGGTTAGTATGTTATACTAGTTTGTGATTTTCATATTCTAGTTGTTATACTAGTAAGGAGATGAAAATGCATGTATGATAATAATTATTGTCTCAACACATAAACTACAAGTGTCATTTCAGCTTTTACATAGGTGTCGAATAGAATGTACACTTGTAGCTGTTCTAATTTTGATTCACATGACACTCAAATCAATCTTTCACTATCTCAATTAGTTGCTGGTAGCAGTTTTTCAAAAAAAAAAGCTAAATATGTTTTGCTAAACTATGTGATACACAACTATAAAGGGTCATAATCCGTATGATACATAACTATAGAATCTAGTTAAGAAAATTTCAAAGTAAACAATATTATTTTTGCTGCAACTTTATTGTTCATAAACTTAAAGCAAGTAAACAAAATTTTTTTGTTGCCGCTTTGTTTTGAAATTTCAGAGTAAACAATATTGTTTTTGTTGCATCTTTGTTCAGAAATTTCAGAGTAAACAATATTGTTTTTGTTGTAGCTTTGTTCAGAAATTTCAAAGTAAATAATATTGTTTTGTTGCATCTTTGTTCAGAAATTTCAAAGTAAACAATATTGTTTTTGTTGTAGCTTTGTTCTGAAAGTTGTTTAAATTCTGAAATGACATGGCAATTACCGTGTTGCATTACTTGTATGTTATAGCTAGGAAGTTATGAATATGTATGGTCTTTTTTGGGTTGTTTCCTCACTAAAAGTTGTTTTAATTCTAAAATGACATGACAATTATTGTGTTGCAACCCATGTTCTAGTAAAGAGTTCCTATATCTTGACATGCATCGTGCTAATATTCTAATCCTTTTGACATCATACTAATTATTTAGGCTCCATACATACCAACCATTTCCGGCAGCACCCCTGCTTGCATCAAAGCACAAGGTCCTCTAATTTCCAACTAAGTCCAAATGTGGTAACAAAAAATATTTATGGTTGGTTGTATTTTAGAAGATTTTAAGCAAAGCTAGTTTTTGGAATTGGAGTTATAGCTTCTATATGTAATGGTTGTTTGGAATGAGTTTTGTGGTCGACTGTTTAGATTGTGAACAAGTTTATGGTTGGTTGTTTTCGAAGATCTAGAGCAAAGCTTTTGGAAATGGGTTTATAACTTTTGTATATGTGTCTGAGATAATTATGTGTACTATTGTTTGAATATGAAATAAATACGTATATATATATAGTTGGCTGTTTGGAATGAATGTGGACATATTTATGGTTGGTTGTTTTGAATGTATTGTGTAGAGATTTTTTTCTGGAGTTTTATATTATCTGTATTTTGTGTCTAGAGGGCTGAAATTGTGAACATAGAAAGAATCTTGAGTGTACATTAGCACACATAAATTTTTCCTCATGTTTTGTACACTCGGGAATAATCCCGTGTGTTCAGCACACACTCAATAAGAATCACATGCGTCCAATATATAATACACGGGAGCTTACTATGTGTTTTTATTCAAACAATACACACATGAATAGTTCCGTTTCCATTTCCTCTCCTCTATCATCTAGTTTGTCTTGATGGTTTACAAACACACAAGAAAACTTATTCTACCGTGTGCCATAATTGTAACACTCAGGAAAGAAGGTCGAGAAAGCTTCGAGGCTCCCGTGTGGGTAATCCCGAGTGTGTGTGTTGGCACACAGGAAAATGTATCCCGTGTGTTTTATACCAATTCCCATGTGTTTTTGGCATTAGGGATACAACCCCGTTCTGATAGTGATACCTAAATTTCTCTTTTATGTATAGGTTTGATCTTAAACTTGAATTTTGAATTTTGGTAGAATGATATATGCAAATACATTCTGCCTTGTCAATTTTTTTTGAATTTTCTATAACTAATTATATTTACATTTGAGAAAAAAACTATTTTGCTAGACATCCCTTCCACTATTATAACATTGGTCCGTTAGTATTGGAAAAATCTCTACTGCATATTTTGTGTCGGCCAGACGACTTATAGTGATCCTTGACAAGCCTATAAATTATATGACATGACATCCTTACGTCTCACGTCTCCTGACCTACATACATAACATCCTCAAAACAATCACTCTATCACAATGGTTGCAGGTATGAGGTGATCGTTTGTCTCATTTTGACTAAGTTTTTAAAATATATTATACTCTAAAATATTATCAGCACTAGGGCATGAGGAAGTTTAGCTTGTAGAACAAGCCAAGGGTGCTCCGGCTCAGTGCAGGAACGCATTGTGTTTTATATGTTTGTAATCAAGCTTACCTCTTTACGGGCTTTGGGTTGGAGAGGGCCAACTCGGCGATCTTCTCATCGGTCGTTGGCCATGATCTGCTTCATCTTAGACAGGTGAACTCACCGCTACCAAACTCTAGTTGGGTTGTTTCGTTGTTGGTTGACAACTTGACATTCAAAATTATCTCATTTTCCTATAAGAATAGGAACGAAGTAAGGCCACAAGAGTAGTAATGTGTACTATTTTTATTTCCAGAATATTTGATGATTTTCTACACTAAAAAATAATTTTCTTTGTTTGTCATTTTGTTTAAAGTCATAAATTTAGATGGTCCTACAATAAAGCTCACATGCACACCAACTAAACACAATGTTTTTTCTTGTACTCATACAACTACACACAATGTTTGAAAAGACGGAATTAGGTGCCACCTAGCGGCCTTAGTCGCCGGTCTAGGCTATGAGGGTCAACCATGGCTTGGGCAGTTGACTACCGTGCCTAATGCCCTAGATGTAGGGATGGATATGGATGTCAGAATATCCGAATATCCGTATTCGTATTCGAATTACTGTAAATATAGATATCCGTATTCGTATCCGAATTAAATATGGATGACATTCGGAAATATCCGAATTCGTTTTACAAATGTGGATATGGAAACGGATATCCGAATTCTGCTGAATGTGGATATGGAAATGGATACATCTGTATTCGTTTTAGAATTTCACACAGATTAAACTTAGACTCAAGATAATATATTATCACTATATTAATGGTTTATTTATTATTTATATAATTATGGAATACTTAAGTTAGTGAATATTAATAAGTTATGGTTTAAAATAAATTGATGGTTAAATATTTGATTGAACTTTAATTTTTTTATAATCAAAATACAACATATCTCATTTCATATAATTTTTTTGTATTTTTTAGATATATTTGCTATTTTTAACTCATTAATTGTGTTTCTAGGATTTAAATTGAAATATGTGAAATTTGAAATGCAAGTACCTAAAATAATGCACTAAAATTTATAGAAAAATTGCATTCACTGTTTTGTGTCCATTTTTAGTTCTTATCCATGAAATTTAAAGAAATATTAAAAAATTATGTTACGACACTTCATCGGTAATGTGGAGCTTAAGAGTTTTTTAATTATAAAAAAATCAAATAAAGTCTGAAAAATACGAGACTTATCACAGTGTTATAATATTATACATAGATACCATGATAAAATTTTGAAAATGTTTAGAGAAATTTATCATATAGAATGTTAAGAAATCTGAGATTCTCTTAAGAGGAATAGAGTTTTGAGAAGGAATAGGTTATGGTTTAAAATAAATTTATGGTTAAATATTTGTTTGAACTTGAATTTTTTTATATAATCAAAATACAACATATCTCATACCATATAATTGTTTTGTATTTTTCCAGATCCATTTGCTATTTTTAACTCATTAATTGTGTTTCTAGTATTTAAATTGGAATATGTGAAATTTGAACTGCAAGTACCTAAAATAATGCACTAAAATTTATCGAAAAATCAAATTCACTATTTAGTGTCCAATTTTAGTTCTTATCCATGAAATTTAAGAAATATTAAAAAAATATGTTACAACACTTCATCAGTAATGTGGAGCTTAAGAGTTTTTAATTATAAAAAAATCAATAAAGTCTGAAAAATACGAGACTTATCACAGTGTTATAATATATACATAGATACCATGATAAAATTTTGAAAATGTTTAGATAAATTTATCATATAGAATGTTAGAAATATCAGATTCCCTTAAGAGGAATAGAGTTTTGAGAAGAAATAGGTTATGGTTTAAAATAAATTTATGGTTAAATATTTGTTTGAACTTGAATTTTTTATATAATCAAAATACAACATATCTCATACCATATAATTTTTTGTATTTTTTCAGATCCATTTGCTATTTTTAACTCATTAATTGTGTTTCTAGTATTTAAATTGGAATATGTGAAATTTGAACTGCAAGTACCTAAAATAATGCACTAAAATTTATCGAAAAATCACATTCACTATTTTATGTCCATTTTTAGTTCTTATCCACTAAATTTAAAGAAATGTTAAAAAATTTATGTTACGGACACTTCATCGGTAATGTGGAGCTTAAGGATTTTTTAATTATAAAAAAATCAAATAAAGTCTTAAAAAATACGAGACTTATCACAGATGTTATAATATTATACGTAGATACCATGAAAAATTTTTGAAAATGTTTCGAGAAATTTATCATATAGAATGTTAAGAAATCTGAGATTCTCTTAAGAGAAAATAGAGTTTTGAGAAAGAATAGGTTATGGTTTAAAGTAAATTTATGGTTAAATATTTGTTTGAACTTGAATTTTTTTATATAATCAAAATAAAACATATCTCATACCATATAATTCTTTTGTATTTTTCCAGATCCATTTGCTATTTTTAACTCATTAATTGTGTTTCTAGTATTTAAATTGGAATATGTGAAATTTGAACTGCAAGTATCTAAAATAATGCACTAAAATTTATCAAAAAATCACATTAACTATTTTGTGTCCATTTTTAGTTCTTATCCACTAAATTTAAAGAAATGTTAAAAAATTATGTTACGACACTTCATCGGTAATGTGGAGCTTAAGGGTTTTTTAATTATAAAAAAATCAAATAAAGTCTGAAAAATACGAGACTTATCACAGTGTTATAATATTATACGTAGATACCATAATAAAGTTTTGAAAATGTTTCGAGAAATTTATCATATAGAATGTTAAGAAATCTGAGATTCTCTTAAGAGGAAATAGAGTTTTGAGAAGGAATAGGTTATGGTTTAAAGTAAATTTATGGTTAAATATTTGTTTGAACTTGAATTTTTTTATATAATCAAAATACAACATATCTCATACCATATAAATTGTTTGTATTTTTCCTAGATCCATTTGCTATTTTTAACTCATTAATTGTGTTTCTAGTATTTAAATTGGAATATGTGAAATTTGAACTGCAAGTACCTAAATAATGCACTAAAATTTATCGAAAAATCACATTCACTATTTTGTGTCCATTTTTAGTTCTTATCCACTAAATTTAAAGAAATGTTAAAAAATTTATGTTACGACACTTCATCGGTAATGTGGAGCTTAAGGTTTTTTTAATTATAAAAAATCAAATAAAGTCTGAAAAATACGAGACTTATCACAGTGTTATAATATTATACGTAGATACCATGATAAAAGTTTGAAAATGTTTCGAGAAATTTATCATATAGAATGTTAAGAAATCTGAGATTCTCTTAAGAGGAAATAGAGTTTTGAGAAGGAATAGGTTATGGTTTAAAGTAAATTTATGGTTAAATATTTGTTTGAACTTGAATTTTTTTATATAATCAAAATACAACATATCTCATACCATATAAATTGTTTGTATTTTTCTAGATCCATTTGCTATTTTTAACTCATTAATTGTGTTTCTAGTATTTAAATTGGAATATGTGAAATTTGAACTGCAAGTACCTAAAATAATGCACTAAAATTTATCGAAAAATCACATTAACTATTTTGTGTCCATTTTTAGTTCTTATCCACTAAATTTAAAGAAATGTTAAAAAATTTATGTTACGACACTTCATCGGTAATGTGGAGCTTAAGGTTTTTTAATTATAAAAAATCAAATAAAGTCTGAAAAATACGAGACTTATCACAGTGTTATAATATTATACGTAGATACCATGATAAATTTTGAAAATGTTTCGAGAAATTTATCATATAGAATGTTAAGAAATCTGAGATTCTCTTAAGAGGAAATAGAGTTTTGAGAAGGAATAGGTTATGGTTTAAAGTAAATTTATGGTTAAATATTTGTTTGAACTTGAATTTTTTTATATAATCAAAATACAACATATCTCATACCATATAATTGTTTGTATTTTTCTAGATCCATTTGCTATTTTTAACTCATTAATTGTGTTTCTAGTATTTAAATTGGAATATGTGAAATTTGAACTGCAAGTACCTAAAATAATGCACTAAAATTTATCGAAAAATCACATTAACTATTTTGTGTCCATTTTTAGTTCTTATCCACTAAATTTAAAGAAATGTTAAAAAATTATGTTACGACACTTCATCGTAATGTGGAGCTTAAGGGTTTTTTAATTATAAAAAAATCAAATAAAGTCTGAAAAATACGAGACTTATCACAGTGTTATAATATTATACGTAGATACCATGATAAATTTTGAAAATGTTTCGAGAAATTTATCATATAGAATGTTAAGAAATCTGAGATTCTCTTAGAGGAAATAGAGTTTTGAGAAGGAATAGGTTATGGTTTAAAGTAAATTTATGGTTAAATATTTGTTTGAACTTGAATTTTTTTATATAATCAAAATACAACATATCTCATACCATATAAATTGTTTGTATTTTTCTAGATCCATTTGCTATTTTTAACTCATTAATTGTGTTTCTAGTATTTAAATTGGAATATGTGAAATTTGAACTGCAAGTACCTAAAATAATGCACTAAAATTTATCGAAAAATCACATTAACTATTTTGTGTCCATTTTTAGTTCTTATCCACTAAATTTAAAGAAATGTTAAAAATTTATGTACGACACTTCATCGGTAATGTGGAGCTTAAGGATTTTTTAATTATAAAAAAATCAAATAAAGTCTGAAAAATACGAGACTTATCACAGTGTTATAATATTATACGTAGATACCATGATAAAAGTTTTGAAAATGTTTCGAGAAATTTATCATATAGAATGTTAAGAAATCTGAGATTCTCTTAAGAGAAATAGAGTTTTGAGAAGGAATAGGTTATGGTTTAAAGTAAATTTATGGTTAAATATTTGTTTGAACTTGAATTTTTTTATATAATCAAAATACAACATATCTCATACCATATAATTGTTTGTATTTTTCCTAGATCCATTTGCTATTTTTAACTCATTAATTGTGTTTCTAGTATTTAAATTGGAATATGTGAAATTTGAACTGCAAGTACCTAAAATAATGCACTAAAATTTATCGAAAAATCACATTAACTATTTTGTGTCCATTTTTAGTTCTTATCCACTAAATTTAAAGAAATGTTAAAAAATTTACGTTACGACACTTCATCGGTAATGTGGAGCTTAAGGGTTTTTAATTATAAAAAAATCAAATAAAGTCTGAAAATACGAGACTTATCACAGTGTTATAATATTATACGTATATACCATATAATTTTTGAAAATGTTTTGAGAAATTTATCATATAGAATGTTAAGAAATCTAGATTCTCTTAAGAGGAAATAGAGTTTTGAGAAGGAATAGATTATGGTTTAAAGTAAATTTATGGTTAAATATTTTTTTGAACTTGAATTTTTTTATATAATCAAAATACAACATATCTCATACCATATAAATGTTTTGTATTTTTCCAGATCTATTTGCTATTTTTAACTCATTAATTGTGTTTCTAGTATTTAAATTGGAATATGTGAAATTAGAACTCCGAGTACCTAAAATAATGCACTAAAATTTATCGAAAAATCATATTCACTATTTTGTGTCCATTTTTAGTTCTTATCCACTAAATTTAAAGAAATGTTAACAAATTTATGTTACGACACTTCATCGGTAATGTGGAGCTTAAGGTTTTTTTAATTATAAAAAAATCAAATAAAGTCTAAAAAATACGAGACTTATCACAGTGTTATAATATTATACGTCGATACCATGATAAATTTTTGAAAATGTTTTGAGAAATTTATCATATATAATGTTAAGAAATCTCAGATTCTCTTAAGAGGAAATAGAGTTTTGAGAAGGAATAGATTATGGTTTAAAGTAAATTTATGGTTAAATATTTGTTTGAACTTGAATTTTTTATATAATCAAAATACAAATATCTCATACCATATAAATGTCTTGTATTTTTCCAGATCCATTTGCTGTTTTTAACTCATTAATTGTGTTTCTAGTATTTAAATTGGAATATGTGAAATTTGAACTACAAGTACCTAAAATAATGCACTAAAATTTATCGAAAAATCACATTCACTATTTTATGTCCATTTTTAGTTCTTATCCACTAAATTTAAAGAAATGTTAAAAATTTATGTTACGACACTTCATCGGTAATGTGGAGCTTAAGGGTTTTTTAATTATAAAAAATCAAATAAAGTCTGAAAAATACGAGACTTATCACAGATGTTATAATATTATACGTAGATACCATGAATATTTTATTTTCGAGAAATTTATCATATAGAATGTTAAGAAATCTGAGATTCTCTTAAGAGAAATAGAGTTTTGAGAAGGAATAGGTTATGGTTTAAAGTAATTTATGGTTTAAATATTTGTTTGAACTGAATTTTTTTATATAATCAAAATACAACATATCTCATACCGATATAATTGTTTGTATTTTTCCTAGATCCATTTGCTATTTTAAACTCATTAATTGTGTTTCTAGTATTTAAATTGGAATATGTGAAATTTGAACTGCAAGTATCTAAATAATGCACTAAAATTTATCGAAAATCACATTAACTATTTTGTGTCCATTTTTAGTTCGTATCCACTAAATTTAAAGAAATGTTAAAAAATTATGTTACGACACTTCATCTGGTAATGTGGAGCTTAAGGGTTTTTTAATTATAAAAAAATCAAATAAAGTCTGAAAAATACGAGACTTATCACAGTGTTATAATATTATACGTATATACCATGAATAAATTTTTGAAAATGTTTCGAGAAATTTATCATATAGAATGTTAAGAAATCTGAGATTCTCTTAAGAGGAAATAGAGTTTTGAGAAAGAATAGATTATGGTTTAAAGTAAATTTATGGTTAAATATTTTTTGAACTTGAATTTTTTTATATAATCAAAATACAACATATCTCATACCATATAAATTGTTTGTATTTTTCTAGATCTATTTGCTATTTTTAACTCATTAATTGTGTTTCTAGTATTTAAATTGGAATATGTGAAATTTGAACTGCAAGTACCTAAAATAATGCACTAAAATTTATCGAAAAATCACATTAACTATTTTGTGTCCATTTTTAGTTCTTATACACTAAATTTAAAGAAATGTTAACAAATTTATGTTACTACACTTCATCGGTAATGTGGAGCTTAAGGTTTTTTTAATTATAAAAAAATCAAATAAAGTCTGAAAAAATACGAGACTTATCACAGTGTTATAATATTATACGTCGATACCATGATAAATTTTTGAAAATGTTTCGAGAAATTATCATATATAATGTTAAGAAATCTCAGATTCTCTTAAGAGGAAAATAGAGTTTTGAGAAAGAATAGGTTATGGTTAAAGTAAATTTATGGTTAAATATTTGTTTGAACTTGAATTTTTGTTATATAATCAAAATAAAACATATCTCATACCATATAATTCTTTGTATTTTTCCAGATCCATTTGCTATTTTTAACTCATTAATTGTGTTTCTAGTATTTAAATTGGAATATGTGAAATTTGAACTGCAAGTATCTAAAATAATGCACTAAAATTTATCAAAAAATCACATTAACTATTTTGTGTCCATTTTTAGTTCTTATCCACTAATTTAAAGAAATGTTAAAAAATTACGTACGACACTTCCTCGTAATGTGGAGCTTAAGGGTTTTTTAATTATAAAAAAATCAAATAAAGTCTGAAAAATATGAGACTTATCACAGTGTTATAATATTATACGTATATACCATAATAATTTTTTGAAAATGTTTTGAGAAATTTATCATATAGATGTTAAGAAATCTGAGATTCTCTTAAGAGGAAATAGAGTTTTGAGAAAGAATAGATTATGGTTTAAAGTAAATTTATGGTTAAATTTTTTTTGAACTTGAATTTTTTATATAATCAAAATACAACATATCCCATACCATATAATGTTTTGTTTTTTTCCAGATCTATTGCTATTTTTAACTCATTAATTGTGTTTCTAGTATTTAAATTGGAATATGTGAAATTAGAACTCCGAGTACCTAAATAATGCACTAAAATTTATCGAAAAATCATATTCACTATTTGTGTCCATTTTAGTTCTTATCCACTAAATTTAAAGAAATGTTAAAAAATTACGGTTACGACACTTCCTCGGTAAT
>JAAALK010000082.1:25505068-25617480 GCA_019279435.1 Zizania palustris | reverse complement strand
TGCTAGATATAAAAAATAAAAATACTCCTTAGAGTTAGCAGTGGTGGGCACGTGTTTAATCAGTGGCGGGCATGCTGACGTCACTAGACCGCCACTACTATTCCTTTTAGTAGTGGCGGTTGCATGACATCATCGGCCTGCCACTACTAAGTCGAGTGACGTAAACTGAGGTAGAAAAATACCAAGTTTTTAAATTTAATAAGTTATGATGTATTTTTATTGTTAAAAAAAATTCAAGTTCAAACAAGGATTTAAACATCAATAAAAAGTGCTGAAAATTAAAAAAAGTACATTAACAGAATAAAAAATGTTGTTCTAGAGCCAGCAGCAAGGTTCAAACCTCAAACCGCCTGCCGACAGCAAGGTTCGAACCTCAAACCGCATGGCCCTAAGCGATCCACCGCACCACTGTGCTACAAAGTGTTTCTCGACAATGTAGGCAACGTATGCTAGATAATCCCCCGCACCTTAGGACTTATTTGCATTTAAATACCAATTTCTGTTAATGAAAATACCAATTTTTGCAATTATAATATTGGTGTTGTATTTTTATTGTACAAAAAGTTTCAAGTTCAAAGGAAGAATCAACTATAGGTTTTGCTTTCAAACCTGAGTCATTTCATCTCTAAACCCTAATTCATCCTCAGAGAATCTCAGGTTTCTTAATGCCCTACATGATTATTTTCTCGAAACAATTTTATTTTTTATGACAACATCTATGGATCAATCATATCGTAACAACATGACAAGTCTCATCTTTTTTAGACTTTATTTTACTTTTTGAGGATTAAAAAACTATAAAATACAAGTTCGTTATTAATCGAGTGTTGTGGCAACCTACATTTTTTATGATCATTTTAAATTTATTGGATAATAACTAATAATAGAGTCAAAAACATGAATATGGTTTTTCTATAAATTTTGGTTAATTATTTCATGTCTTGTAGTTCAAATTTAACTTATTTTGACTTTGATCATAAAAACACACTTAATGAAATAAAACAGTAAACTGAGGCAGAAAAATACTAATTTTTGCAATTAGAATAGTTGTGTTGTTTCTTATTGTACAAAAAGTTTCAAGTTCAAAGGAAGAATCAACTGTAGATTTTGCTTTCAAACCTTAGTGATTTCATCTCTAAACCCTAATTCATCCCTGGAGAATCTCAAGTTTCTTAATGAAATAAAAAACAGTAAAGTGAGGCAGAAAAATACCAATTTTTTAAATTTTATAAGTTATGATGTATTTTATTGTTAAAAAAAATAAAGTTCAAACGAGAATTTAATTTAAACATCAATAAAAAAAGTGATGAAAATTAGAACAGAAATGAAAAAAATGTTTGGAGGCCAACAGCAAGGTTCAAACCTCAAAGTGCCTGCAGGAAGCAAGGTTCGAACCTCGAACCGCATGGCCCCAAGCAATCCCCCGCACCACTGTGCTACAAAGTGTTTCTCGACAATGTAGGCAGCATATGCTAGATAATCCCTACTACCCCTATTAGTAGTGGCGGTCGAGTGTAATCAGTTGTGGGCATGCTGACGTCACCAGTCCGCCACTGCTATTCCTTTTAGTAGTGGTGGTCGCATGACGTCATTGGCCCGCCACTACTAAGTCTAGCACCAGCGGCGGGCGGATTAGTAGTGGCGGGCTGGTGATGTCATTGCCCACCACTACTAAGAGAAAATAGAAGTGGCGGGCTGATGATGTCATCATGCCCGCCACTGCTAATCCGCCTATATAAAATTCTTGCTCCCGCCGTCTGAAAACCTAGTTTCATTTCTAACTACCGCGCGCCAAACTCTACCAGTTGCCGCCGCTCCTGGAACCCGCGATGCCCTCAGAGCCTGTCGCCATCGTCGCCGAAGCCCATCGCCACCGAACTCCGCCCGTCGCCATCATCCCCGAAGCCCGTCGCCGCTAAACTCCGCCCGTCGCTCCCGGAGCCCACGCCGCCCTCGGAGCCCGTCGCCACCGAACTCCGCCCGTCGCTCTTGGAGCCCGTCGCCGCCGTCCCCTAAGCCCATCGCCGCCGATCCCTGCTACCCTCCACCAGGTTCTCTCCCTCTTCCATCTCTCCCACTCCCTTTCCTTCTCCCTCTATCGGAACGATCGTTGTCGGAGACGGGGCGGCGCGCCGACGAGATTGCGCCCCATCGATCTGTGCTCATTTTTTGTTCTGAATTTTGTTCGGTATGCAATTTACTGTTTATTCAGAGATCAAATTAACCCAACACCATTAATCACAAAGAGCCCCAAGATAAATAATAATAAAATGACACCAAACACATGTCTGTAATCACAAACACCATTAATCTAGGGTTCATACGATGCATATGTCTGTAATGCACATCAGATGAGCACTGGCTTAGATCATGTAGTTGGCATGTACATGCTCTCTAGTTTGGCATTGGGTTTGGAACCATTTGCATTTGGTCTAGCTAAGTTAGTTATTTAGGTTACCTTCTTGTTTCCTTCTTCCTCCTCTGCTTCTTTCTTTTAGTAAAATCCAGGGAAATTAACCATAAAAGAATATGGTTGGACACAACCAGCTGGAAGTAAACAAAATGAGATGAGAAATTTTCATCCACAGATATGTAATTAAGCTAGAGGATAGAGTAGACTAGTTAGATCTGTCTAGTTTAACATGCCACTTGTGTTGCTGAGGAGTTTTTCATCTACTAGGCAAACCTAAGTTAGGTCAATGTACAATGCACATCTCCTCTACCAAAGCTACTTCACACTGTCATGATTGTATGCTTCATATTAGTTTAACCTATTTTGGTGGTAACCATTTTTGTCTTCAGATGATGCAAACTAGTTCATGTTGCTGATATATACTACTAGTATTCAACTAGCTAGAGCTATGACTTGTAACTTTAGATTGGTCATTTTTTAACTTCTTGTTGCATATTCATGAAGATGCTGCAAACTTCTTTTATTCCATAGGCCCATTTTTCTTATGATCAAAGTAAAGTACAGCCTGGTAGCACATTATATAGGCTATTCTAGAAACACTATTAGAATTCAGGAAAAGGATTTGTGTGAGTGTTATACTTAACGAAGAACATTTAGTAAGCTCTTTGTCGACGAACAAAGGGTTTTCTAAGTGCCAGATGGAACAGTACTTGGCAAATAAAAGTACCTAATAGCTACAAGCGTCATGATAGCCACAATAAGTTGAGTTTGCTAAGATTGCAGTACTAATAGACCTGTTTAGTTTTTAGAGGCCTATGATGCAAATTGTAATTGAGTTATCTCATGTATGTCATCAAGCCGTGTGACACGTCCATTCCCATCAACAACTTCTTCTTTCTCGTGTTGCTGGCAAGGAATGGACGTGCTCACGGTTCCATGGCAGCCATGAACATATTTGAAAACAACACAAAATATGTTGAGGCCTCAACAACACTAGAGAGAGAGAAAAACACAATCTCCTAAATTGAGGATTAATGTAGTAGCTTCAGAAGTAATAGCTGACTACTATAGCCAAGAAGAGTTTTCATACATTTCCCACCTTTGACACTGTGATCAGTTTACTACTGTTATTACTTCTGAGGCTACTATACTAATCCTCAAGTTCATCCGACTGAAGACCAACATTAGATTCTACAATTCCTTTTAGAGGCCTATGATGCAAATTGTTATTGAGTTATCTCATGTATGTCATCAAGCATGTGACACATCCATTCCCTTCAACAGCTTCTTCTTTCTTGTGCTGCTGGTAGGGAATGGATGTGCTCATGTTCCATGGTAGCCATGAACATATTTGAAAAACAACACAAAATATGTTGAGGCCTCAACAACACTAGAGAGAGAAAACAACACAATCTCCTAACTTGAGGATTAATATAGTAGCTTTAGAAGTAATAGCTGACTACTTTGTGCATTGTTTCGTACATGAAATATGACAACATACCTTTTTTGCATAACCAAAATTCTAATACATTAGCCTCTTAACTATGAATAGTTCATCTATGGCGGAAGAAGGACGTCCCGTCGAGGATCTCATCTACGAGTCTCCCTCAAAAACAAATAAAGAGGGTTCATCTGAAGGATCCTCCGATATCGAATCTTCTTACCACTCTCCGGAGAATGAACATCCAATGGAGCCTAGGAAGAAGAGAACGAGAGAAGACGCCGATGAGGATTACATTCCTGAAGCTCAAGCGGAGGTAATTATTGTGTTAGTAACAAGTCAGAGTAGCTTCTAACCGAGGATTACATTCCTGAAGCTCACATTGTCTATCATCATAGGATCATCCAAAGCGAGGAAGCAAGCGTCGATTATTCAAAGTTGAAAAAAGAACAGCTATTGTCCCAACTATTGAGTCATCTGAGCCAATAGATGTTGAGCCCGCTGCCACTATATCCTCTGCAAATGCGAAGAGGAGAGGGAAACGGGAGAAGAACAAGCTGCATACAGCTATCTATGAGGTTGAAGAAGTGCATGTTGATGGGGCTCCAAAGAAGCCGAAAGAAATCACAGCTAAGTGGCATAACGAATGTGGATGTCTTGCCAGGGAGTGATGTAAGATAGTTTGGAAAAACTGGAAGAGTGTCCCTGAAGCTACAAAGAACGAATTGCGGTAGCATATAAAAGCACATTATAAATTCCCGGAAGATCGCTTAGAAAACGCTAAAGCTGCCACATTGAAGACTATCGGGAAGGCTCTCATTACATTTAGGACTAAACTGAACACACAGTACCTTCAGAAAGGAGAGTCGCCCGCTCAACGACTACAACTTTATAATGCCAAATGAATGGAACAAATTCAAAATGCAGCATTGCTCGGAAGAAGCCAAACAAGAGAGCATCATGTTCAAAGAACTTAATAAGAAGAATAAGTTCCCAGATAAATTTGGGCCAGGTGGATATAAGGCCAAGCAGGATGAGTGGAGTAGAAAGAAGGAGGAGGACCGTGCGGCTGGGTTACCTGAACAGTTTTCAGGTGTTGATCAGCGCACTAAGAGATGGCTCCTAGGTCAAGCTAAAAAAACACCCGAGGGCCAATATATGCTCTCCGACTCACAGACTAGTGAAGTATTTTAGAAAGCATAGGAAATCACTGAGTTGGAGAAGACTAGAAAGTTCAAGCCCGAGGGATGTAATGACCATCTTACATCTGCTCTCGGAAACGAGGAACATCGAGGGCGCACCCGAGGTGTCTCTTTTATAGTACCCTGGAAAAATACTTTCAAGAAACAGGAGGGTGCCACATACAAGAAGCGTCAAGAATGCACAGACAACGCCGCAGAGCGCCGTGCAAAGTGGGAGTGACACTTTTTTGAATTTATTAATGAGAATCCAAACATAATGCAGGTTGTAGTGGGATAGATAATTATGCCAGAGGTACGACTTGACGTACCAAGCAGTGTTGGCTCAGTACAAGAAAAATTTCCTATAAATTATATTAAAGAGGACACACCATGCAGCCTGCATGTACCAATAGGGCACAAAGGGCATTCCCAAGAGGATGCACGAGGCATTGCTATGCCCGGGGATTTATTTCACAATCGGCCTATTCCTGCAGAGTATACCAAGGTTCGGGTCAATGAGATCACCAATGACAGATTTATGAATGACCCCTTGGATCTTCTAATGCCTGATGAGGGGATTGAGACAATCGGAGATGCGCTGAATAACTTTGTCCTATGGGCGAGCCGAGATATCAAATTACTGCAGACAAGTTCTCAGAGTAAATCGCCTATTGTCTCATTGCAATCCCCCACATATCCTTCATCTCACGAGGTGCAAAATATAGGATCTTTATAACCCGTTGATGAGCGTGAGATAGAGGAAGAGGAAGAGAAGGAGCCAGTGCCAGATAAAGTGGTAGAAGTGACAAAACCTAAACTGGCTGAGCCTGATCAAATGGAAGTGTCAGTTCTAACGCCCGAGCCTGATCAAATGCCACTGTAAGTTCCGGTCGAGCCAGTGCTATTGCCTGAGCCTACTGAGCCCACTGAGCCCAACACTAAAGTGCTAGAGCCAGTTCTAGTTGAGCCAGTGCTAGTGGCCAAGCCTGAAAAACAAGATGCACGCACAAAGCCCACAATCCACAAGACAATTGTTCAAGCTAGGCAGTGTTCTACGCTGAAATCTGAAATACTTAAATTTTTTACTACTGTGGGGCAAACACGTTCTACGCCCGAAGCGGCTCCCATAAAGGCTTTAGTACAAAAGCAGGCGGGCTCACTTTCTGTTGATAAATGGACATACGGAGACAAGTATTATATCGAATACGAACCAGGAAAACCATTATTACCCCCAACGAGTACTTAAGAGTATGTGTTGGCGGATGAGAACATTTCATGACTGGTATCTCGAAGCATTTTCGTTAGGAGTTACACAAATAGAACTGAAGGTTCCAAAAGAAATATTCAACTGCCCAGAGTTTACTCTTGCATTATTTTTCGACGACTTCCATCGGATGTTCCATCTGCAGCGAACCGACATCACAAGCATGATGCTCTGGTGCATGTAAGTACTTTTTACTTTGTCAATAAAATCAAAAATCAATCATGTCTTATATTGACTATTGTTTCATAACATATGGAGTTTGAATTCATGTTGTGAAACGTATAATAAATATGGGTACTTGAACCCGTCATTCATAAGCCAAAGTGCACTGAACCCGTCACTAAACAGGAACGATGACAAGTACTGGACAGTGGGTCAAAAAAATTTTCAAAGGAAGATGTTCAATAAAGACCAAGACACACTCAAGAAGAGTAAAAGGAATTGTGCTACGTTGTACATTGCGCTGTGCATGTTTCAATGGAAGGACAGAGAAATGATAAGTGGGGCATATAAATTTAAGTAAGTATACCCACTATATCCAGTTAATCACGTTTTATCGATTATGAAACTAACATAATCATATATTTCTTCTTTCGATAGTGATCATTGGATTGCACTTCTGATATACCCGAAGTACTCAAGGGTTTATGTGCTCGACTCTCTCGACAAAGCCAAAAAAGAATATCAAGATATATTAAATGTTATTTAGAGTGCATACAAATACTACGTGGAAAGGTTAGGTGACCCACATGATCCACAGAGGCCGAAATATATGCTTATCAGAACAAACTATCCGGTAATATTATATTTTGAAATTTATTAATTCAATTGATAAAGTCAAACTATATATCGTTCTAACTTTGTCTATTTTGAAGTGTCACAAACAATCTCCTGGTTTGGTGCATTGCGGGTATTATACTTGTGATTTCATGAGAAATAACTTAGGAAAGTTTGCACGGACAGTATCTGAGGATACTAAAGAAGTAAGTTGATTTATTGTGTGTTAATCTAATATAACTTGCAGCGTATGTACTTATATGTTACGTATGCAAGCGTCAGGTCCATCAATCGTTGCCCAGAAGGGCCAACTCTCAGAATCAGAAATGTACGACATCGTATCAAGGATGTGCCGCTTCATTATGCATGTGGTTCTTCATGAGCGTGGAGTATTCTTCGATCCTAAGGGTGAAGTGGCCAAGCATCCAACTCTGTATGATTGGGCTGGAAGAATGAAAAGGCAAGTACAACAAATCGATAAGAATTTTGAAGCTGAGAAGCAAAAAAAAGATGCAAAAGATATGAGTTGGCCTTTGAAGAAAACATAAATCGCATGAGCATGTATTTGTGAAACAATGGTTAATTTTGAAATTTTGATAGATGTAAACTTTTTAAACTTGATGTGTGATGAAATATAAACTTTGTAAATTTGTAAATTGATGAGATATATTGTTGTTGTGTTGATGTGTTGCTGTTGTGGATGTGTATGTGGATATGTGGATGTTTTGCTGCTATGTATGTGGATGGCTGTGTGAAGCATATAATTTCTATGTTTTGGTTTGTGGGACTATGTGAATTAAGTTTTACAACATTCTGTGTAATGGGGTAAACACAGTAGTGGCAAGCGCGATGACGTCATCTGCCCGCCCGTTAGTGCCGTTGACACAGTGGTGGCGGGCACGCTGACATCATCTGCCCGCCACTGCTATGGCTAACAACAGTGGTGGGAAGATGACATCAGTGTGCCCGCCACTGACGTTGACACAGCGGTGGCGGGCACTCTGCCCGTCACTGCTAACCAGGGTTAGCAGTGGTGTTAGAGCAGTGGCGGACTGGATGCCCGCCACTACAGGTCAATTTTCCCGCCGCTACTGTGTCGCTTTGTAGTAGTGGTGGCGGGCCAATAGCTTATGTTGGCGTTTGGATTTGGTAACTATTACGTCACCAAAAATCATGGAGATCGTCCGAGTGGGCTCCTAGAAGTCATTTTCCATTAGAGATGCTTCAACGTCTGTTGTTGCGTCGGAACGACAAGCCTACAAGGGGTACCCGTAGCGTGATTTGTGTAGGCAGAAAGGAGGAGTCGCGACTATGGATTCGATGGTTACCCCGGTTGAAAGGGACAAGAAAGGGGTAAAAACAATAATGATATGGACACGAGAGAATTTTAGACAGGTTCGTGTTGGAGAATAGGGGAGCTACGCTAGCCAGCAAATTCAATTTCCCCCCTAAGTCCAAGACTCATGCTCGTGCGAGATCATAGATCTTTACCTTCTAGCATGAGACACGCTAGGTTTAGCAGAAGAAGATGTCGAAGAAGCGCGTCAAGCCTATCCTCACTTTGTCCTGACCATTCCTCGCCAATCCGATTGGTGAAGACGACATAGTTGTTCACGTGAAGAAGTCCACGAGCGTCGCTATTGGAGTAATGCCTCCACGGTATCCACACGTATAGGTATGGAGTTACTCCCACGACAGTGTGCTAGCACCGCACGTGAGAGACGGGAGTCCTCAATCTCAACTATTGAGATCAAGAAAGGGAGGAGAGCAGTCTATGGTGACTAGGTCTAATCTATGCTTAAGCTTGTCATCCAAGACCTCCTCCTCCTCTCTTTATATAGGGTTGAGAGCCCTTGGTCACACACATCTCGAAACCCACAAATCGGTTACAACCGATTTGTGTTGTAACAGATCCAATTTGTTTGCCCATGTCAAAACTTCTGACAGGGTATTTTATTTCTCGATTCAGTATGATACCGTAATAGATCCAATCTGTTATCGCCCACCTTAGAACTTTTGATACACATATCAGAACTTCTGAAGCAACTTTTGCAATCTGGCTCGAGTCTAGAAAATAATCGGAACATCTAATTTCAAATCAGAAATTCTGATTCATGTTGCGATCCTAACCATCGGACCTTCCGAAGTCAGTTTCGCTCTCTGACTCGTGTCCTGAAAATAATTGAAACTTCCGATACTACCTATCAGAACTTCCGATGCACGGAATTTTCTTGGGCATATCCATCAGTTCGGGCCTCTCGAAGGATAACAACACTACTCATGTGTATATCTGGATGAATGGGGGGTGGTGTCTCACGTTTTGATCTCTTTCCTTCTATCTTGTGTGTGTGATTCCATGCGATCATGTCGTGCCCTCTCTTAGGGCCTCCCCTAATCCTTTTATATGAGAAGGATTGGGGACTTACAGAAATTAACCATAACATTGATAGCATGTGAAAACAATCGCATAACTACCAACATAACTACCTTTAATCGCTAATGACTGTCATTGAGGTGTTGGCATTGATTGGAGATAACCGTTGGGCAGATGGCCCTAGGCCGACTGTTGGCGTCTCACCACTCGGGCACATCCGCTCTCGAGTGGGAGTTCTGGCGGTCGGGAAGTCCTTCATGGGTTGGCATAGACAACGGTGGACGATCCGAGCTAAACTGCTCGGTTTGGTACCCTAGATCATATCCCTGACAGCAGACCCCGAGATCTTTTCATCGTGCACCATGTTCAGAGCGGACGGGAAGAGCTCCAATAACTTTGATGTAGTCATGTCTTCGATCGGTGCACCGCTGAGGTGCACCTACCGAGTACAACCACCGATGCTGAAGTTCCATCGAAGAATGAGCTTCAGTCTCAAAACATATTCTTTGAGGGTTTACCATTGGCGTAGTTGATCTTGAAACCGTACGGCCTCCCTACCGACAGAAGTTAACGTGCGGGGAGACGGCAGTTGGCGTTGTCGCTTCACTTGTTTTTTCTTGTTTTGTCTTCTAGAGCGCGGTTCAAGACCCTCTAAGTGATCCTTGGGAACCACGCCAGCACGATTGATGGCGAAAAGTGCTTTTCTGAACCACTCTCTTTGGTAGTCGTGACACTTTGGGACAGGGAACCGCTAAGAAGAAAGTTATAAATAACCCCACGACGTATTTTGGAGTAGTACTCCATCTACCGCTTCTCCTTCTTCCAATCTCCTCGCGCCTCGCAAAAGTTCTTGGCACTGCAACTGCGTGGTTTGCTACCACAAAGCCCAGCGGTTGTTCAATCTGAAACCTTTGGTGAGCGTCCCCGGGACTTCAATGGCAGCAAACACTCCTCAGAAGCCAGTGGATCGCTTGAAAGAGTTCCGCATATCCACCATGAGGGACGTGGCGGTGCAGGCACTAGAGGATCGGGGAAAGATCCCACCAAAGGCCATCTCATCATGGAGAGCGGCCGGTAGCAAGACATTTCCATCCTCGGACACCCACGAGATCGTGGTCTTTGATTCCTTCTTTCTTTGTGGCTTTGAGTTGCCGGCGCATCCTTTTCTTCATGGTATTCTTCATCATTATGACATCTCTCTCTGCAATCTTAACCCCAACTACATTCTTCACCTTGCCATCTTTGTCGAGTTGTGTAAGTCTTTCTTGGGGATTGGTCCCCATTTCAATCTTTTCTACAACTTCTTCTGCTCGCGATCTCTTCGGAGAAAAGTGGTCAAAGGATGTGAACTTCAGCTTCGTGATGGGAAGGCGGTAGAGTACATATTTGTCACACTTCCCTCTTCAAATAAGGGGTGGCACTCAGGTTGGTTTTATGTGGCCAACCATGAGCCATCCCTATCTCCGAAGATTGAACAACTGCTCCTAGCATCTGCCACTTGGACCTATCGGTTCCTAGTCGAGGAACAGGGGCAAGTTGATGAATTGGTGGCCTTGATCCGTCATCTTCGAGAAAGGAACCTCATGGGTTTCTAGGTTGTGATCAGCTTCTTGCTCCATCGGGTTGCGCCACTGAAGCAGCGGCTCCACCCTGGGTATGAGTTCTCGGGCCCCGACGATCCGACCAAGGAGTCAGCTGAGGCCTTGTCATTGGAGGATGTGGGGGCGAGGGCACAAAGCATCTTCAACAGTAAGGTCGAAGCCAAATGTTCCACCCGTTGTTGCCCCATCTGTCTCGATTTTCCTCGACTGGAGGTAATGTTGTTTCCTCCCATTCTTCATCGAGGGTGTGGCAGAACTCGAGATCAATCTTCATGTCTTGAATGTGACCTTGTGTAGGGTCGGGCCACCTTCATCTCTCTGGTTCCATTGCCAGAGCACCCTGGCCCCATCAGGCAGAAGCGTGCTGGGCTGAATGGTGGTGGACCTAGCAGGAAGAGGAAGAGCAAGAAGGCTTGCTCCCCCTCAGCGAAGAAGGCGAAGAAGTGGGTGGAGAATCTGCCCAGCTGTCGTACGACTCGAAGTGCTGACTAGTCAGAGGTGAAGCGGAGGCAGGCTAAGGGGCCTCCAAAGATCCCTTCGTCTCCAGGTGCCAACTCGGATGCCTCCGACAGCGCGCCTGCGGTGGCCGAGGCCACGACGTCATCGTCCTCGGTTTCCACCTCGCCCCTGTCACCGTTTCGCTCAGCTCCACCAACCGGCTCTGCTTCTAGTGCGGGGCCTAGCTCGTGGATGAGGAAGGCAGTGTTCTGGCGATCGGCGTGGTGAGGACATTTGTCGATGTAGTCGATCTTCTTGGATATTTCTTCATGATCATCATTGGATCTTCTTCTTGATAGGGCTAGAGGATTGCCATTTCCCGACTCGAGCCTGATCGAGGTGACCGGTGCCGCTTTGCCGAACAAGCCACTGTGGTCTACATGGCACAGTTGTGGTCACTTGAGGGCGGGCCACCTTTGACGGGTGACACTGCGGGGACCCAACCTTTTTCGCTGAGAAGGTCCGAGGATGTTCCGTCGACCGTGGAAGCGACCACAATAGAACACACCGTGCTGGGGAGGAGCACTTCGCTCCTCCCGTTACGGTCGGGTCAGCGTCACTGCCTTCTAGACATACTCTAGCTCAGCAATGGTCGGTGGCCATGGCCGGGCGCTTGAAATCATTCGATTACCATAGCCGGATGATGATGGTAAGTTTTCCTACAAAAAAGACTTGCGTACCTTGGTGTATAGTTTAATACGGGTATCCGCGCAGGATGTGGCTCTCGAGATAAGAGAGCAGTTGAACACCAAGGACGCAGAGTTGTCCTAGAAGGACGATGAGCTGTGGCAGTTGGAGATGGAGAACCATGGCCTATGAGAGCAGCTTCGTGATCTTCGCGAGCAGCTCGACCTCTAGATCCTTTGTATGTCTCAGTATCTTTAGTATTTTCACCAGCGGATCCAGAGCGTAATTGTTCTTTGTCTTCTCATAGATTTGTTGGTGCCCAGCGAGCGTCTAGAGACAGCCGTTGGCTAGGTGCATCGTTCGGCAAATGATGCGGCAACTGAGAGGGACGCTACTATGGCCTAGCTGGAGGAGGCGAAGAAGCAACTCACTGAAAGAGATGCCACCTCCGTCGAGCTGAAGAATTTGAAGAAGAAGCTCATCGAGTCTCAGGCTTCGGCCTAGAAATGGTGCGGTGAGTATAAAAGTATGAAATTCTTCTGAGCACGTTTTTCTTCCAGTGAGAATTTCATCAATTTCTATCCTAAAAACTATGTTTTGCTCTTTAGAGGTCCACCATTGGGTGACCGCTCAGTTTGAAGACCTGGAGCAGTGTCTAGTGAGCACCTAGAGGCATCTGGATGCCTATAGGTTATGCGCAGAGGTGATGATCCAAATGGTTGATGACGAGCCCCCAAGCACTCGGTGGTCGGTGGAAGAGTCATTTGCTCGGTTGGACGGTGTTGAAGGACGACTGAAGCAGTCGGCTCGGGACTTCACGAAGACAACGACCACTCATGCGTTAGGGGTTATCCGGGCACTGTACCCGACTATCCGACTAGATCTCATCCAGGCGGGGTGGCCATCGCATTTCAGAGAGGCCGACGCACAACGAGTTTACGCCGAAGTTGAGGAGGCTGCCGACACCTTGACTGCTGATATTGAATATTATCCTCTTGCTCCTCCTGCACCTACCGAGTGAAAAAATACGTGCGATATATTTGCATGACATGTAACATAATGTTTCTTGGTCACTTTATATTTTTGTATACAATCTGACTAGTTGTGATCCTTTGGTCATAGTGAAGGCTTGTTAGCGCAGGGATAACACACGCCACATACATGCTTTTTTGAACCGTAAGCACTTTTATAGACCGCATGAATCAATGGGAACCAGTTGGTAGAGGCAACTGGTTCCAAGGGCAATGCTTAAGAGACATATACTTGTCTAGCACTTGTGATACCTAGTTATTCTGTCATGTGAGTTTTACCTTCAAGTATAGTTTCTGCTTGTAATTATTTTACTCTATTACAAAGTAAAAAAATCTGAAAAACCTTGTAATAGGTTCTATGGTTTGGTTCCTGGTTTGGTTCTTGTGCAGTTAATCCTTCTGTTAACAGCTAATATTCAATTGATTCTGTCCTGAATTGATACTAGTTACTGTTCTTCTTGTTTCCTCATGAAACTTATTTGCAGACTGTTTCTTTTCATTGATTGATTGGTCAAAAAACTGGAATTAGTTTCTGTTTTGGGATCTACTATTTTTGTTACTGATTCATCAGGTTTAGTTGAGCAGAATGTTCAGAGATTCCTATGCCTTGTCCCTAAAGCATCAGACCAGAGATGACCTCATTATACTTGTGTCTGTATTGTGAAAAAGTTTGGTTTGCTAACCACTTCCAGGCTGATGTCATTGCAAATCTGTGAGTTAACAAGCTTTTCAGTTTCTAAGGTTTACTGCAGCAACTCCTGTTAAACTTTCAATCTGATTGAACCTTGGTAACCTTGTAATTATTGTGCAGCATCTGAAAACTGAGTATTGCAATTAGTGTGTGTGTTGAAACTATTTTCAATACTGCTTAACTGATCTATTTGAATGAAGTTCTGCACTGGTTCTTGTCTGAAACAACTCTATACAGTCTAAAACTTTTTAGTTTCTGAAATTTCCAATTCAAACATCACTAAAACTGAAAGTTGTCCTATTGCAATTGTGATTGTGTTCAAAATTGGTTTCTTGAGAATAGCTCTGAGTTTTGTAATGCAAAGTTTCAGCACAAGTCATGATAACTTTGTACTTTTGAGCTGATTGTAGTTGAAGTGAAACAGTAACACAAAATCTGAATCATCTTCAATCTTCTTCACTAATTTCAGTTTATTCAAAGGGCCTGTTTATTTCTGTTGCAATTGACAAGTTCTTTCATGACTACTAGTTGAAAGTTTTGTATTACCACTAGCATTCAGCTTGTACTTAAACTGGTTCTGGACTGAATTTTCAGTACTGTCATTCAATGCTGAATTCACTAAAGTTGCAATTTGATGAAGGACTTGAATACTCTTGCTTGATGCTTCTAGTTTGAGAAAATGTTTCTGAATTGAACTAGATTGAAAATCATTTATTCATCATTGTAGATTTTGTTAAACTGAATGTTCAGACTTGAATCAGGTTTGCTACAGGACTTCAGTATAGTTCATCTTTCCTGTGTTGATTAGTTTGTAGTTTGTCTGCTGCTGCATGGAGTTGTCTTGAGTCATTGAATTAATTCTGAGAGTATCTATTGATTGAACAGTATTTATCTCACTCTTGTACTGAATATTTATCTGATCAAATCTGAGGGCTCTTCCTTTTCACTGAACCTTCTTCATATCAAATCTGAACAAAATCTTGTGATTTACTTGAATACTGAAATTGATTGTTCATGATCTTGTGAATAGTGAAAAGTGTGTTTAAATCATTTATCCTTGACAAGAGCTTGTTCCAAATTAACTAAATTGACCTATTGAGTGTGTTTCTGAGTTTTGAGATAAATCGGAGTTTCAACAATCGACACTGATCTGTCGGAGTTTCAATTGTTGAACTATCTAGCTTATTCCAGAGTTTCATTCTCTGACAGAGTAGTTAGACTATTCATTCACCGATCTATACAAAAACTTTGTTTGAAGCAGAATTTCATTCTGAAGTTGATCTGTTAGTTACAAATTTTGGTTAGGAAATTTTAGAGGTGGTTTGGGGTGTTCTGGACAAGCCATCGAATTCACAAGAAATTGTCAAGGCGCCTATTCACCCCCTCCCCCTCTAGTCGCCAAATCCAATCCCACACAGTACTTATTCACTTGGTTGATCACTAACTTCGAATCTCCGAACACCAGCAGCCATCGAATCCCGAGGGAAACAATAATGCGGAGTCCATGGAGCAGAGCTTCGTACTCGGCCACATTGTTTGAGGCGGTGAAGCATAGGCGGAGGACATACTTCAAATCATCACCTTGGGGAGATGTTAGGAGCACTCCGGCACTCGCCCCCTCTAGGCTGAGGGAGCCATCAAAATGGATGGTCCAGAAGCTCTCAACGACGCTCTCCTTCAGTAGCTGGTACTCGGTCTACTTGGCGATGAAGTCGGCAAGCCCTTGAGACTTGATGGCAGTCCTTGGCTTGAAGTTGATGGTGTATTCCCTGAGCTCAATGGCCCATTTGGTGATCCGCTCGATGACTTCCTGATTTCTCAGGATGTAACCGAGTGGGAACTTGATGACCACCTCCACAAGGTGGGCTTGGAAGTAGTGCTTCAGCTTCCAGATGGTGATGAGGACAATGTACAACAACTTTTGCACCGGGGGATATCGAACTTTCGATGGCCCTAGGACCCCTGATATGAAGTAGACCGGCCATTAAACCAGGTATGTGAGCCCTTGCTCTATTCACTCGATGACCAGGGCGGTACTAACCACATGCGTAGTGTCGGTGATGTAGAGGAGAAGAGACTCCTCCCATGTTGGTGCAGCAAGTGTCGGAGGAGACGTCATGAACTTCTTGAGGTTGGCGAATGCCTGATCTGCTTCCTAGGTCTAGGAGAAGTCTTCTTTCTTCAATAGCTTGAAGAACGGCATCCCTCACTCCTCGAGCCACGAAATAAACCGGCCTAGGGAGGTCATGCAGTCGGCCAAGCGCTGGGCATTCTTGATGTCGGCAAACCTCGCCATGTTCAGGATTGTCAAAATCTTCTCTGGGTTGGCTTCAATTCCTCGGTGGCTGATGATGAAGCCGAGTAATTTTCCCATCAGGACTCCAAATACGCATTTCTCTGGATTGAGTTTCTAGCAGAACCTGTGGAGGTTCTTCACAATCTCTTGGAGATCTTTGATGAGGTCCTCAGGCTCCTTGGACTTGATCACCACATCATCAATGTAAGTCTCCACATTGCGACCGATCTGATCGGCCAAACAACGCTAAATGGCTCGTTGGTACGTGGCTCTAGCAGTCTTTAGCCCAAAAGCCATGGAAGTGTAGTAGAAGGCGCCAAATGGTGTGATGAAGGCGGTCTTCTTTTGGTCTTATTATTTTAGGCTTATCTGATGGTAGCCTGATAAACAATCTAGGAAGCACAAGAGGGCGCTACCGGTAGTCGAATCAATGACCTGATCAATGCGCGGCAACGGGAATCAATATTTTGGGCATCGCTTGTTGAGATCGATGTAGTCTAGGCACATTCTCCATTTTCTGCTCTTCTTCTGCCCAAGGACTGGGTTAGCCAACTAGTCCTTCTGTTGTGCCTCGCCAACTAGTCCTTCTGTTGTGCCTCCTTGATGAATCCAGCATCCAGGAGGCGGGTGACTTCTTCCTTGATGAGCTTCTTGCAGTCCTTAGTGAACCATCACATATTCTGTTTGACTGGTGGGGTGGCCAGGTCGGCGTGAAGTTCGTGCTTGATCAGCTCCCAGGGAACACCTGGCATGTCGGAGCATTGTTGTAACACCCCTAATTTCCAAAAAGGTAAAAATAAACCAGAAATACAAAATTCTAGAAAATGATTTATTTCTAATTTTTAATAAAGTTGAAAATGTCCAAATAAATAAAAATCTAGAGAAATAATCATAATCTTGATCTGAGAAAATTACATTATGTTCTTGAGGCCAAGATATATTACAACTTGAGGTATGGGATGTTCCAACTCAAGGCACTATGTGGAGAGGAGCAAGTAGAACTTGCGGGTGACTTGTGCCATGGGGCACAAAAGGGGGCGCGACGTTGGTCCAGTGCGTTGGCACGCCGGCAAAACCTATAGTGTGTCATTGGGTTGGAGCGCTTCATGCTAAAGGTTTCGGCATGAGTTCCTGTGACTTGGGTCATTTGGACATACTGTGGTGTGTAGGAACGAGTGCTTTGTGGGTACAGTGGTACATCTCTAACCCGAGCCCACTGTCAAGGGAGGGTTGAGTGACATCCCATAGTTAGTTTACACTTGTGAAGTGTTGCATGATGATGTGGCATATAAGGACTGTCGAGCGAGGAGGGATGATTGTACTCCTCGAGATAGAAGATGTTGCATTGTTCATGATTTAATTTTTTGCACGAATAAACTTGACTACATTAAAATCTTCCTCATAAAAATGTACTTTTCCACACTTTAAGCCATTACCTTCCTTTGCTATTACCTTGCATTATTATTACATTGTCGGTGGCTTGTTAATTACTCTTGTACTCATACCCGTTGAAAACCCCCTTCAAAGACAGTCTACTACGACGAGGATTGTTTGGAATAGCGACCTAGTCAAGGATGTGAGCCTGGAAGAGATGTTCATCTTGAAGATTATTTTTACTAGTTTCTTTTTGATGTTTGTGTAATAATGTGGTATGCGAACCATAAATGATTGTCGTATGAATGATGTCGTGTGATGAACATCTTGTTATAATTGATTTTCCTTGGAATTTCAATAAAGTCCCAAATTTGTTAAATTCTGGGCGCTACAGTTGCCAAGAGAAGATGTCGATGTTGGAGCGGAGAAAGATGATGAGTGTGCTTTCCTATTTAGGATCAAGTGCAACCCCAATCAGAGCTGTTTTGGAGGGATAACCTTCTGATAGCCGAATACTCTTGTACTCGACCGATGATGGCGTCAGCGTGGTCGGCGACGGCGTCAGCGCGGTCAGCGATGGTGCGGAACTTAGGAGATCGAGTCTGTCGACCGACGTGGTCTTGGCGTCCTAGAGTATCTCCGTCATGCGGACAGAAAAGTCCACAGCCTCGCACAATGCAAGGTTGTCCTGCTCGCATGCGTGTGAGGTGGCGACATCCCCCTTCACGGAGAAGGTCCCTCCTCGTCCTGGAATATCGAGGACCAAGTATGTGTAGTGGGGCACCGCCATGAACTGTGCAAGTGAAGGTCTTCCGAAGACGACGTGATACGTAGTCTTGAAATCCGCAATGTAGAACTTGACGTGTTCGGTTCGATAGTTATCCCGAACACCGAACGTCACCGGTAGGGTGATCGTGCTGAGAGGAAGGGACGCCTTTCCTTGGACAATCCCGTAAAAGGGAGTGTTGGTCTTTTGGAGCACCAAGTAGTCGATGCCAAGAGCCCTAGTGTCCCTTTGAATAAGACGTCGAGGCTACTTCCCCTGTCGACTAGCATCCTCTTCAGGTCGAAGGTGATCAGAACTTTGAACCATTGGAGATGCTCTGGCGCCTCGGTGTTGATGGCGTTGATGCGGCGGGTCATCAGCTTCTATTGGTGTTTTGTCTCGGAGGCCACCATGCCTCCAAATATCATGGAGACCATTTGTGCGGGTTCCTGGAAATCATTTCTTCCCAAAGGAGCGTCGTCTTTGCTCCTGGTGTCTTCGGGTCTTCTTTCATCGGTTTTGCAGCTAAAAGAAATTATGAGTAGAGTGATTGCCATTAGGATGAAGGATGCAGTGCTTATCTAGCAATTCTCGTAAGTCCGCATCATCTTGTTCTCGTGAACGAGCATCGCGGTTGGCAATCATTATTTCCTTCTCTTTCCCCTTCTTGTCTGGAAGGCGAGGCCGACTGTGGTCAGCATGATCTTTGAGGGTAGGTGGTCAGTGGGCCGCGTGCGATCGGTGATGCTCCTTCTTCTTCTCTCGATCATTGTCGACATCATGTGGCTTTGAGAGCATTTGCTCCCGCTAAGTGTCTTCAGCATTGGCGAACTGTTCAATGATAGTGATCATATGGCTGGGATTAACTGGCTCATACATGATTAGGTGGCAGAACAATTAAGATGGCTTCCTCAAGCCATCTTGGAATGTAGTTATCACATCGGCATCGGAGATGCTGGCGATGGCGTGACGCTTCTCGGAGAATCGGTGAATGTACTCCCCAGAGACTCTCCTTATCTTTGGTGAACTTGGCGTAGATCATGTCAGGAAGCGGGTCTCTACCATGTCCCCTGGTAGTTGGCGATGAAGACGTCGCACAGGTCATCCCACGAGTTGATGGAGCCTTCCGTGTGTGAAGCCAGTCAGTTGACAGCCGAAGCAGACAACATGACTGGGAGGTAGTTGACCATGACTCAGTTCTATCATCATATGGAGTGATTCCAGTTGGCCGGAAGTGGTGTGGCCACTCGACGTGTCTCAGCCACGTGGAGAAGGCATGAAACCCATCATGGCGAAGGCTGTTGTGGTGGCCACGGTGGTCGGCGTGGCATCCATCTGGGACTCCATGGTTGTGATCGTATTGATCGTGATGATGCAGATCCCCCCGCTTCATCCTTATTGTCGATGAAGAAGGAGGATGCGGGCGTTGAGGCGATCATTGATGATCTGGTGGGCATCTCCAATGAGTGAGCTACCTCCATGCTGACTTGGATGTCCGTGCTCCCCTAGCCTAGACAGCTGGGAGTGACATCTCTAAGAGGGCAATGGTGGTGTACGAGAGAGCGGTGGTTCCGCTATCTGTGTCACAGCATCTTGGGTCATAGCCCGAGCCCTCTGGAGCTCAAGCATGTCGGGAAGCGTCGCTAGAGCTCTCTTGATGATGACGAGGTTGGCAATAGGCGTTAGGTACACGTCGTGACCTTCAAAGGCCATGGTGTACATGGCGGGTCCATATTGTCGAGGGACTCCTGCTCCTTCTTGGGCCTTGGCGCACTGATCATGTTTTGTAGAGTTCTGCCTCTAGCGCTCTCGATGATGGGCGCTAGACTCAACATCGCTAGAAGGTTCATCCTCCAAGATAGCCCCGACGACTGCTATGACAGTAACCATGGGAGTAGCATGGGAGGTCAGCGGGGTTGGTCGACGGCATCGGTCATTGGTGACCGTGACGAACCGTCGGTGTTGGATAATGCATCATCTAGAGTTGACGAAGATGATGAAGTCTGCGGGGGTGTCGGAGGTCCCCGGCAGACGCCCTTTGGAGAGTGTCTTCGGTGGAGTGGTCCACTGTGGCTCCCGAATTGTCAATGAAGTAGGTGCCACCGACGGCATGGGTGAAGTCTTTGCCCTCAGTGAAGAAGCGATGGGAACCAGTTGGTTCATGCAGTCACTAACGAAAGTCAATCTTTCAAAAGCGAACACAGTGCCCTTGGGCACCTTAGTATTGAACTTGCAGATGATGGCCATCAATCCGATCAGCGGTCCACAAAACTCCTCCCCTACCTGGCGCGCCAACTGTCATTGCATGGGAACGACAAGCCTATAGGGGGTACCCATAGTGTGATTTGTGTAGGCAGAAAAGAGGAGTCGCGACTATGGATTCGATGGTTACCCTAGTTGAAAGGGGCAAGAAAGGGGTAAAAACAATGAGGAGGACATGAGAGAATTTTAGACAGGATCGGGCCTCCTAGAGGATAACAACCCTACTCTTGTGTGTATCTGCATGAATGGGGGCGGTGTCTCACGTGTCGATCTCTTTCCTTCTGTCTTGTGTGTGTGATTTGATGCGATCGTGTCATGCCCTCTCTTAGGGCCTCTCCTAATTGTTTTATATGAGAAAGACTAGGGAGTTACAGAAATTAACCATAACATTAATAGCATGAGGAAACAACCGCATAACTACCAGCATAACTGCCTTTAATTAACGCTAATGATTGTCATTGAGGCATTGGCGTTGATTGGAGATAACCGTTGGGCATATGGCCCTGGGCCGACCGTTGGCGTCTCACCACTCGGGCGCATCCACTCCCGAGTGGGAGGCCTAGCAGTTGATAAGTCCTTTATGGGCTGGCCTAGCCAGCAGTCGGCGATTTGAGCTAAACCGCTTGGTGGAGTACCCTAGATCATATCCCCAACAACGTCTTTATTGTCCTCTTCGGATTTATTTTTCTTGTCATCCCGATGACATTTGTCTTGCCGGATATTTTCTTCCACCTCATTTATCATCTGGTTCTGTAACTGGTAACACCGGTGGGTGGTGTGGTTGCTGTCAGGATCAATTATGTAGGGTTTATCTAATACCTCCTATAAAGTCGAATTCTTCCAACCTTAAGGTCAGGAATTATTGTTTGCGACCATGACATCCTTACCCTTCCTCTTATTGTTCTTGAACCAATATGAGGGCTCGGATTTGTCATGGTCTTCTCACAAGGGTGAATGGTGATGATCCTTCTTCTTCTTGTCCTTTCCAAACTCTCGAGTGTTCGGGTGCATATGCTCCCGCTAAGCATCTTCGATGTTGGAGGAATGTTCGGCGACAGTGATCATCTCACTAGGATCGATCGGCTCGTTCATCACTAGATGGTTAAATAACTCCGAAGGCTTCTGTAAGCCATCTTGAAAGATGGACATGAAATCGGTGTCAGAGATGCTGGCGATGGTGTTTCGATGCTCGAAGAAGTGTTAGATGTAGTCCCGAAGGGACTCATCACTCTTTTTGCATATCTGGCATAGGGCGTGTCATGAGGATGTCCTTTGCTATGTTCCTTGATAGTTGGAAATGAAAACATCGCATAACTTACTCTAAGAGTTGTTGGTGTTCTCCGTGAGTCTATCCAGCTAACTGATGGCGGCCGAGGACACCATGACGGGGAGGTAATTAGCCATGACATCTTGGTCACCTCCATCTACAAGAATGGTCATGTAATACAATCGCAACTACTAGGAGGGATCAGTCTTGCCATCGTATGGCGTGACTCTCATGGGACAGAAGGTGCAAGGCCACACAACTCGATGAAGGCACTAAGAGAAGGCTAGAAAGCCATCATGGCACGATATGTTAGAGTCAGGCTATCTAACACCCCGCGTGTCATAGCTCCGGTCGTATTGCTCACAACGACAGAGCTCGCTGTGCTCGCATTCACCACGGCGGTGATAAATGAAGGAAATTCCCAAGAAAATTCCGTGGATTGAAGTTCTGATAGGTAGTATCGGAAGTTCTAGTTAATTTATGGTCTCGATACAGAGAGAAATTGTTGCTTCGGAAGTTCTGATATGGTATCGGAAGTTTCGACGAGCCAGAAGTTCCGATTTGGAATCGGAGGAATTTTGTACTGATTGGATGTTCCGATATAGTATCGGAAGTTCCGAGGTGGGCGATAACAGATCTGATCTATTGCGTCTCATACTTTATCAGGAGACCTAAAATTCCCTGTCAGAAGTTCCGATGTAGGATCGAAAGTTCTGACATGGGCAAACAGATTGTATCTGTTACGGTTTCGGGATGAGCATGACCTAGGGGCGCTCATATCTATATAAAGGAAGGAGGAGGACGTCTTAAAAAAAGCAATAAGCCTAGATTAGACCTTGCCACCCAAGAGTTCTCTCTTCCCTTCTAGATCTCAAATGTTGAGACGTTGAGGTCAAGGATCCCCGTCTCTCACGTGCGGTGCTAGCACGCTGCCATGGGAGGTACTCCATCTCTTTACGTGTGGACTCCATGGAGGTGTTGCTTCAATAGCGATGCTTGTGAACGTCTACATGCGAACGACTATGTCATCTTCATCGATCGGATCGGCGAAGGATGGCAAGAACGAAGCGAGGAGAGGCTAGACGAGCTGCTCCAACATCTTCTTCCACTGCACCTAGCGCATCTTGTGCTAGAAGGTACCGATCTATGATCTCACACGCGCATGAGCCTAGAGCCTACGGCGGAAATTTTGAATTTATCGGCTGGCGTAGCTCCCATATTCCCCAATAGTGGTATCAGAGCCTACGTGCATAGTGTTCGATCTGGATCCCTCATGTATGAAGATACATGGTGGAAAAATTATGGAACCAAGTGGGGTCACATTGTGGTTTTTATCTTGGTGACGAGTGATTGACAAGTTTGCTCGATTATGGTGAAGAGTGATTGGTTGTTTGGTTGCACCGATGGGATAGGTGTGTGTGGAGTTTGTGTGCCGATGTGATCGGCGTGTGTCGCGTTTCGTGTTTTGGCTTGTCTCATGTGTGCAGGGTAGAGATGCTAGCCAACTGTCAACAGTGAGTGATCAAGGGTCAAGCGGGGAGCTTGATGCCAGAGGATCAAGGAGGCCAGGTGAAGTTGAGGATGGTCTTAGGAATACACATGGAGATGGAGCGAAACATGGACGGACGGATGATCAAGGCAGTGTTGACCAAGTCGGCGAAAGGGAGGCTAGTGCAAGTGATGAGGCTGCTCAAGGGGATCGAAAGCGGAGAGACTTGCTGGCAGTCGAGTTCACGGATTGGTGACACATGTCAGCGATCGGGAAGACTTTGTTAGTTTCGGCTGAAAACCGTCATATCAAAAAAATGTTTTTAAATTCCAATAAATAGGAGTTTATTTTTCTGTTTAGTTGTCTAGATTAAATGTAATCTTTTAGTATTTTTCTGAATTTTTAATTTTGAAAAAATACTAAAAGAATAGGGTATATGATTTAATAAAATAGGTGTAGACTTTTGGGTATTTTTCTGAATTTTTAATTCTGAAAAATACTCAAGGGTAATTAGGTAATTCTAATGTAATTAAACCCTAATGGCATTTTGGAAAATACTTTATTGCTTTGCCTATATAAAGGACCCAAGGCCTAGGGGTTTAGGGGGGACATTTTGGAGAGGATATGAGGTGGCTGAATATTCTAGAGAGAACTTTGTATCCAGAAATTTCTTGTTCTCTTCAACCGTGCTCGCTTTGTTCATCTAGTGCGAAATTATCTAGAAATGCTACAGGGCCATAGCCTTTGTTGTTCAAGCATTATGCGCTGGCTTCTGAAGTCCCGAGTGCCGCTATTCTTCATCAAGCAGGAGCACCAACGCAGCCAGAAGGTGTCGGGAGATGAACAACACCGCTGTTCTATTGCAAGCCAACAAAGAGCCAAGGTACTGTTCGTTTTTTTGATCTATTTTTTTTGGAGTTACTATGACGCGATTACTGTTCATCATTTTACAACAGTCTTCTTTCTACCGGATTGGTTCTGATTTAATTATTTTTGCTGCTTCTACCAAAGTTTCTAGCACCGCCAACTTTTCTGTTCTGTTCAGGTAAGTCAAAGTGTTCTTCAATTCCTTCATTGGTGTTTGCTTCTCCAAGGTTTATCTCTGGTTATTTGAATTTTGATTTGAATTTTTGAGAATGCACTGTGCAGTGGTTTTTCACTGATTTCTATTCAGTTTTCAAAATCCTGGTGTTGCGCTGCTAGCTGTTCATAATCTTATCATCAGATTTGCTATAGCGATCATCCGGTCAAAATTATTCACTGTTCATCAACTTGTTGCCAGAATTGATACAGAAAGTGCCAACTACAGCTAGTTGTTTGCCGATTCTTTTTCTTCAAATTTTAGGGATTCACTCCTCGGCTTTTCTCTCAGAATTTATTTCTACTAACCGAAGGATGATCTCTGTTCTTCTAAACTAAATACTCTTGTTTGATCTTCAATATGTGCAAGTGCCTAATTATCTTTGGCTTCTGTGTTTAATCACTTTTAAGTCTTTTCAGGTTTCTACATCATTGCTGAGTTCTTTTTCTAGATACAATAAAGTGTTGTCAAAACAGTGCTGGTGTAGCAATTCATTACCAAATTCTTTTTTTATTTGAATTGACTTGATTTGAGCTTTATTTGCCATATTAATTCTATCTTCCACATTCAATAACATCTGTTCTTTCACTACCAGTTTTTGCCAAACAGAGAAGACAATAATCAGTTCTATTCTTGGTGCTGGTTGGTGTTTAGTCCAAGTTTTTGCTTCATTTATTCTGAATAATATTTCCAAGTATAAAACCGCCGGTGTGTGTATGTGACGAAACATTTAGCAAGTTTCTATGCTCATTGACTACTCTTGATAGGCAATACATCACTTTTCTCATCATTTTTCAATCATCAGTGCAAAACATATAGCGAGTCTGCTACTTCCTGTTTTTATTTGAATTTTGTGCATGCAACCATTTGACATCACCGAATACAATTTAATTGTGTCTGGTTGAAGCACCCAGTGTTCAGAAATAGTAAGACCCCGCTGTGATTTGGATTTTTGGTTCTGTTGGTACACCAAAGTCTGACAACCACTTGAAGTCGGAATTTCAAAGACCGATGAACATAAGTTGGCATCTCAAGGACCGACTGAACAAGTAAATCGGCAATTCAAAGTCCGACCAGAGAAGAAAAGTGTCTCAATTATTTTTGAGTGTATTTGTTCTTTTAGAGGAGCGTTGGGTATTTTAAAAAGGCCATCTATTCATGAGAATTTGTCGAGTCGCCTATTCACCCCCTCTAATCGCCTATTCCGATCCTACAATTGTTATCAGAGCCGGTTAAATCACTATTTTACCTTTACTGGTTTTGTGATCCGTAGACGGCATGGACAAAAATATCAAGATTCCGGTGTTTGATTGTCGTGATTTTGCTTATTGGATAGTGCACATGGAGGCTTACTTACTAAGCCAAGGAAGTGCTATATGGGACATTGTTGATTCCCAATAAATGATCCATGAAACTCGCACCACTTAGGCGGAAAAAGAACAGTACGATTATAACAGCAAGGCAAGAAATATACTGTTCATGAGTCTGAGTCGGCATGAGTTTGATAGGGTCCAATACCTACGAACTGCGCGTGAGATTTGGACCACACTGGCCACTTTCCATGAGGGCACTACATAGATTAAGGCTAGGTGCCAAAGCACATATAATCAAGAATATCAAATGTTTGTGCAAACCCCTGGTGAATCGGTAGATGTCATGTTTGCTCGTTTTGATGGGATTGTGAGCAATTTGCGCTCCACTGTGACTTTAGCTTACTCTGATCATGAGAGAGCGATTAAACTTCTCTATGCTCTTGATCGAAGCATATGGGAGGTGAAGATCTCTAGTATTGAAGAGTCAGCAAGTTATGACACGTTGACTTGCGATGAGCTCTTTAGTAAGCTCAAGTCCACTGAGATTGCCATGACATCTCGTCCAGGATTTGCAAACACTTTGTTGCCTTCTATTGCATTAGTTTCTAGTACTGGCAGTGGTACCTCATCTAGAGGTAACTTTTCTAGTGTATCTGGCATTTGTGCTTTTTCTGGTGGTTTTGACTTGTCCTCCCTGGTCTCTGTCACAAAAGAACAGGTGGACACTCTAGATGATGAGGAGTTAGCTCTCATTGTCAAGAAGTTCACCCTCTTTTACAATGATAGACGAGATCAGAGGAAAGGAAGGTCTCAGGGATGTTTTGAATGTGGAGATCTTTCTCACATTAAAGATAATTGCCCAAAACTGAACATGAGAAATGAAAATGAGCACAAACACCAGAAAAGGGACAAGAAACCCTTCTTCAAGGGAAAACACAAAAAAGTGGCTAAAAGGTATCCAGAGCATTTGTTGTCGCCCTCAGCGACATTGACAGTACATCAAGCGAGGATCCAAGCTCGGAGGAGGAGGATCCTCCCAAGAAAGAGGAGAAGAAGGAGAAGAAGAAAATATACTTCACCGACCTTTGCTTCATGGCCGACGGCAACCATAGCAACGACAAGCTCGACACATCTGAGGTATATCTATCCCGTCACCACCTTCTTGCTAAAAATGATGAATTATATGATGTTGTCTGTTCTTAGGATAGATTACTTAAACTAGTTGCTAAAGAACGAAAGGAACTAAAATTCAGATTTGAATCTATTTCTACTGAACTTGCCATGCTAAAATCTAAGTCTGATGATGTTGATTGTGAGTCTTGTCTCGTTGTAATGAGTGAACTTGCTCAGCTCTGTTCTACACATGCTCAAATTGTTGAAAAACTTGAAATTGCTCAGAAGCAGCTTTTGGAGGTGGAATCTAGTCCTGTTGTCATCAATGAATGCATGAACTGTTCTTTACTTGTTGAAAGCATTAATTTGAGAGAGATAAGCATGTTCATGAACTTAAGGCTAGATTGGAGAGTGCTGAGTGTTCCAAGGATGTGCAGCTGGCTTGTCCCACCTACATCACACTTAAGGACCAACTCAACTTTTCTAGAGAGCAAGTCAAAAAACTCAAGTGCGAAAATGACTATCTTCTCTCCGTGGTGGAAAAATGCACTGAAGGAAAGGGTAAGATGGATTTGCTTTTGGCTAAAACAAAAATGTGTGTTGGCGGGGCAGGGTTAACTCTAGGGTTGGGTTATGAGATAACCACACCGAACACTTTGAGCAAAATTGTGTTCACTCCACCTACTACCCTTGAGAAAGAGAGAGCCCAGTTAGACACCGGTCAAAAAGCCAAGAATCCTACTCAACCTGCAAAAAAGCTCTACCTCCACCAAAGAAATATCCTAAGCATAAACTCAAGAAGTCTGTGAGATTTTCTCCCGAGACCCATGCTTCTACTCCCAATAGAGTGTATCATTGCTCCTATTGTCAGCGGGTAGGTCATTTGGTTGAGTTTTGCTTTCGTCATATCAAGGATGAACGACGTTCTCATGCAATGAGTTTTCGGGACGTGCATTACCCATCTTCAGGTATGCATGAGTTTGTTTCTCTCTCTCATTTTGCTTTTGAGGCTCCCCACGCTCTCATGAGAGACTTTGCCCGTCGTGGTGTTCACCATGCTTCATATGGTGCTAGACCGTGTGTAAGAGGCTTTGACTCTCGACAGATTAGGAGACCTCGTCGTTTTCTAGGTTCGTGCTTTGTAGGTAATCCGCACACTTTTATCATGATTCATATCCTATGTGTAAACAGTCTACTACTACTTTGCCTGCTACTCGAGTTACTCGGTGCTGGATACCCCGTCAGTTTTGCACTTACCCCAGCACTAGGCACCCAAGATGTTCTCATTTTGTGTAGACAGCGGACGGAGGTCTGGAGGACAAGCGATTCAAGGATCCCAATTGTTTCTACCATATGAGCGGGAATACATCATGGTTCTCTAGGCTCACCTTGACACAACGACTAGAGCACAACACCTTCATCAACAATTGAAGGAGTAGAGTGAAAGGGCCAAGTATGATCTGAGTTAACGGAATTTTCACTCTCACATTTGTCGCTTTGGTTGAGATTTTTGGAATACAATTTGTTGTCTTCTTTGCTAGGCTTTTCTTGCTTGTTTTCTGCAGCAGCGTGCAGTCACAACTCTTTCATCTCCTTTGGTTGTTTTGTTCTTAACATACCTTGCACAAGGCATTTGCAGCATCTCCAATTGACATTTTTACCAAGCCTTGTGATGCTTTTCGGTTTGCACGTTTGAGAGGATAGCTTGGTATTTGTCATCCTTATGGCATCTTGTGAGGGGGAGTTTTGTATCACTGCATGAGCTTTTGTCATGTGATTAACTACTTTTACATGTACATGTTTTATTATTCCTTTGAACTATTGTCGGTGATACTGTTGATTATGCTCTTTTGAATATATCTGATAAATGTTATGAGCATGGCTTTTATTTGTGAAAATTTAAATATGATCACTGCTTTTTGACATGTTTTTGCCAAAAGGGGAGTGTTTGCAAAGGGGGACATCAGGGAGATCTTTTATCAAGTGACATGTTTTGGCTCTTTTTTGAGTTTTTATGGTAACTTGTGCGTTGAACTTGAAACTTTCATCATGGTTCTTTTTGGAGTTGTAAATGCACTCATCAAGAGGGAGATTGTGGATCCAAGTTGAGTTGCACTATGGTTTTTATCTTGGTGATGAGTGATTGACAAGTTTGCTCGATCATGGTGATGAGTGATTGGTTGTTTCGTTGCACCGATGGGATAGGTGTGTGTGTGGAGTTTGTGTGCCGATAGGATCAGTGTACGTTGCGTTTTATGTTTTGACTTGTCTCATGTGCGCAGGGTAGAGATGCTAGCCATCTATCAAAGACGAGTGATCAAGGGTCAAGCGGGGAGCATGATGCTGGAGAATTAAGGAGGCTGGGTGAAGTTGGGGATGATCTCAGGAGTACACGTGGAGATGGAGCGAAACATGGATGGACAGATGATTGAGGCAGTGTTGACCAAGTCGGCGAAAGGGAGGCCAATGCAAGTGATGAGGCTGCTCGAGGGGATCGAGAGCAGGAGAGACTTACTGGCGGTCGAGTTCGGGGATTGGTGACACATGTCAACGATCGGGAAGGCTTTGTCGGTTTCCGCTGAAAACCATCGTATTAGAAAAATGTTTTTAAATTCTAATAAATAGGAGTTTATTTTTCTATTTAGTCATCTAGATTAAATGTAATCTTTTAGTATTTTTCTGAATTTTTAATTCTGAAAAAGTACTAAAAGAATAGGGTATATGATTTAATAAAATAGGTGTAGACTAAATGGACTTTAGCAACTTACAAACTTTCCCAGCATCCCCCGGACTGTCAAGACCTTCAGGCTATGTCATGTACACATCCTCACTTAGGTTTCCATTCAGGAAAGCCGTCTTGACATCCATTTGCCATATCTCATAATCATAAAATGCGGCAATAGCTAGGTTGATCCGAATAGACTTAGGCATAGCGACGGGTGAAAACGTTTCATCATAATCAACACCTTGAATCTGTCTGAAAACATTCGCCACCAATCGTGCCTTATAGATGTGAACATTTCCATCAACGTCTATTTTTTTCTTAAAGATCCACACTCAATAGTTTTTACACCATCGGGTGGATCAACCAAGTTCCAAACTTGATTGACACGCATGGACTCCACCTCGGATCCAATGGCTCCAAGCCATTTCTCAGAGTCTGGTCCCATCACTGCTTCCGCATAGGTCTTGGGCTCGTCGTTGTCCAACAACAATATGTCACGATGCTCAATTGTCAAGAACATGTACCTCTCTGGCACATGGACTACTCTCCCAGACCTCTGTGGGGCTAGCACATCTATAACAGGGTTTGCAACATCTTGCGCCTCCTGCTCTGGCTTAGTGGGATCTGGAGCACTTTCTAGTGGCTCTCAAACCTCTTCGAGATGCACAGTCCTCCCACTAACTCATTTTGACAGAAATTCTTTCTCAAGGAACATACCATTTTGAGCGACAAACACTTTGCCTTCTTCTCTATTATAAAAATAGTATCCTTTGGTTTCCCTAGGATAACCCATAAAGAAGCACTTGTTAGACTTAGGACTGAGTTTGTCAGACGTCATACATTTGACATACGCCTCACATCCCCAAATTTTTAGAAAATACAAACTGGGACGCCTCCCAGACCACATCTCATATGATGTCTTCTCTACTGACTTAGATGGAACTCTATTAATCGTGAAAGTTGTGGTTTCTAGAGCGTCACCGCAAAAGGATAATGGAAGATTAGTGTGACTCATCATGGACCGCACCATGTCCAACAAAGTGTGGTTTCTCCGCTCGGACACCCCATTCCATTGAGGCATGTCGGGTGGAGTCAGCTGTGGAACAATTCCACACTGCTTCAGATGATCAGTAAACTCATGGCTCAAATATTCACCCCCACGATCCGATCGTAGAAATTGAAGTGTCTTGCCCGTATGATTTTGTACCTCATTTTGGAACTCCTTGAACTTTTCGAAGGATTCCCACTTATGCCTCATCAAGTATACATAGACATATCTACTAAAGTCGTTGTTAAAAGTAATAAAGTATTGAAATCCTTTCCTAGCCGTGTAACTCATTGGACCACACACATCAGTATGTACTATGGCCAAAAGATCACTTTCCCTCTCACTCTGTTCAGTGAAAGGTGTCTTTGTCATTTTGCCAAGTAAACAAGACTCGCATGTGTCATATGATTCAAAATCAAATGACTCCAATAGTCCATCACTATGGAGCTTCTGTACACGCTTCTTATTTATATGACCCAAACAACAATGCCAGACATAGGTGGGATTCAAATTATTGAGTCGTTGTTTCTTACTACTAATATTATAAACATGTGCATCGTCAAAACTTAGAATATACAATCCATTCGCTAATGGACAAACACCATAGAGCATGCCATTCGAAAATATTGAACAACTCTTGTTCTTTATTATGAATTCAAAACCATCTTCCTCTAAACATGAAGAAGAGATAATGTTTCTGCATAAGGCGGGAATGAAATCACAATTATTTAACTCCAAAATTAATCCTGACAGTAGCGACAGTGAATAGACACCGACGGCCAACGCTGCAACCTTTGCATCATTCCCGACGCGGATATCTAGCTCGCTACTTGCACACTTTCTTACTCTAGTCAGCCCCTGCAACGATTTGCAAGTATGAATCATCGATCTGGTATCAAATACCCATAAATTATTTGGATGAGTAGCAAGATTAAATTTTCTCCTGCATTGCTAGACTGGAAACTGTCTTCCATTGACAGGCTTGGATTTGGTATTCTAAACAAAATTGTATTGGAGTTTCCTGAGGTCTTTTGGGATGATAATCTAGATTATTTTGGTGCAACTGTAGAACAAACTGATTTAAGGGGACAATGCTTTATGTTTTGGAATCTCAAGAAGACAGTTGGAGCACCAGTTCTGATAGCGCTACTTGTTGGGAAGGCTGCTATAGATGCACAAAATATCTGTTCTGCTGATCATGTTAGTAATGCTACGGTGGTTCTCCGTAAGCTCTTTAGAGTCTGTTTGAGAGCTTACAATCCGGCACATTCTCTGGGGATGGGTCGGGACCCGGCCCATCTCCAAGAAATGGGTTGTGATTGCAGGCTCCCAAACAGACCCTTAAGATGCTTCTATACCAGATTCAATTGCATCTGTTGGGACAAACTGGGGCCTTGATCCTTTTATCAAAGGAGCTTACTCTTATGTTGCAGTAGTAGCTTTAGGGAGGGACTATGACATTCTGGGAAGGCCAGTTACAAACTGATTATTTTTTGCTGGCGAAGCAACTTGTAAAGAACACCCAGATACTGTTGGTGGTGCAATTTTAAGTGGTATTCGAGAAGCTGTCCGGATTATTGACTTGGTAAACAGTAGTAAGGATTATGTGGCTGAGGTTCAAGCTCTGCAAACTTACCAAATGCAGTCAGTTAGTGAAATAAATGAAGTTAGAGACATGTCAAATAAACTTGAAGCATGTGAACTTTCAACAGCTCTATGCAAAAACTCAACTGATTCATCATATCCAATATTTAGCAAAGAGTCTTTACTACAAGAAATGTTCTTTACCGCAATAACTACATCAGGGCGCCTACATTTGGCTAAAGAGCTATTGAAACTTCCTCCAGATGCTCTTAGACCATTTACTTGGTCTAAAGAGGGGCTAACTACACTGAACTCCTGGATACTTGTAAGTGGGTTCTCAAGTGAACTTTATATCCATAGCAGGATATGGTAGCTTCTCCTAAGTTGTTTACCTCTTGCTTTCTAATTTTGGCAGGATTCTCTGGGGAAAAACGCTACTCAACTCTTGCGGCATTGTGTGCGTTTGCTTCTGCTTGTTTCGACTGACCTGCTAGTTGTTCGCTTGTCTGGTATGTATTGCAACCATATCCCTTTTAGCATATCTTATGGAAGTATGGAACACATATTTATGTAAAATTTCTTTCTTGTTGATTCCTTTGGAAGGGGATTTTCTTATTCTTATGCATTGTTTGTTTATTGAACAGCTTTGCTTAAAATTTGCAGATAAAAATAAGGAGAGAACGTCTGGCATTAACGAAATAACATGAATACCACTTGTCTATGCTCTGTTAGATTCATTAATATACACATGTGTGCCCAAATTGAGTGTTGTTACTGTCTGGTGTTATGCCTTATTCTTTCTGTCTGAAATTCACGCAGGAATTGGGAGGACTGTTAAGGAAAAGGTTTGTGTGCATACAAGTCGAGATATACGTGCTATAGCTCGTCAGTTGGTTAGTGTGTGGGTAGAAGTTTTCTGTAAAGAAAAGGCTAGCAATGGTCGACTCAAATCGCTGCATTGGATGCCTTCAACTGAATCCAGTAAGCCCAGGAGTAAGGATCTACCATCAGGAAAGCCTATTGTACGTGCGCCGAATCAAGTTTCAGATAACCATAAAGTAGATTCAACACATGCAAGGACTTCTGGAGAACATTCAACATGGAACAAGCAAGAAGCTTGAGAACAAGGCAACAAAACTGGAGACCAGGACACTGCAGCTAGGTCTGATGGTAGCTCGCTTCGTTCCTAAAAGCAACATCATGATCTCCCGCACACCGTCCAGCCGGAGCTGCCTCTCCCGCCGTCCCGCGCGCGTCTCCCACCGTCTCCTCAAGGTATTTTCTCCTGCTATTGTCCAAGCAACAGCAAAGCACTGTTTTCTACACTGTCATTCTGATGATAACAGTGCACTGTAATATTAGTTGTGCCAATTACTTTCACAAGTTGAGAATATATACCAACAGACACTGCGTTATGGACCTTGTGTCAATCATACTACCACAATTAGCTAAATGCCCTGTATACAATAGTTGTGCCACCTTTTTAGACCATTAATTTTTTGAGATAGATGTATATTGAAGAACATGTCAAGTTTTTGTACTCTTACTCAGAAGCATATGATTCTTGCATGTATAGCATTACATAATTTTATTCGTGATAGCAATTTGCATGATATGGAGTTTCATAGATGTGATGTTGATGAGGACTACCACAACACTACCACAAGGTGATGACACTCCACACAACGAGAATGAGGATAGCATGAATACTATTCGTGATAGGGATGCTTTGTTTAGTGCAAGAGAGAAATAATTCATGTATGTATCTACTTATATGAACCAAATGTTGATGGTGCATGTAAAACTAATGAAGATTAATTTTTCTTTTTCTAAAATTTCTATTTATACGTGATTTATTGATTGTTATAATATTTTATAACTATTTTATATATAATCAGTGTTTGAAATATACAGGGGTATTACAGACTTTTTACATAGCTCACAGCTCAAAGCAGCTTCTCCACAATCGTTTTAGTCAAACGGTTATCAGCTTTCTCATAGCAGACATCTCACAGCAGTTTTTCCACATCCTACAATCCACAACCCACAACAGCTTTTTCTCAGAGTCACAGCTCAATCAAACACACCCTTAATTATGTATAGCTGCTGCCGAGGCTACTTGAGCTGCTGCTGTAGCACGTGCACAGGTCTGTGACTAACAACTTTATTTCGATTCATATTTCTTTATTTCCTTATAAGGATTTCTCATTGAAATTGTCACGTGCTAGGCGCAAGGCTGTATGACTTGGGATGGCAATCGGGTATGACGGGTACGGGTAGTGCATACCCATACCCATACCCGTTTACCCAACGGGTAAAAACCCGTGCCCATACCCGTTACCCGCGAGCTCCGTATACCATTTACCCGCGAAAAAAAGTGAAGATAAATAAGAAGCGCTGGGCTGCGTGGAGGCCGGTCGGCCGAGTGACCGGCGCGTAGGAGCTCTCGACGGCGCACGACATGATGCTTGGCGGTGCACCCATGAGGATGCGGCAAGGCGCACCGGACAACATGGAAGAGGAGAGAAGGAAGATGGAGAAGGAGAGGAGATGGGAGGGGGTGGCGGATGATGATGGAGGGAGGAGAGAGAAGAGGAAATGGGGAATGGTGGATGTTAGGGTTTAGATTTATTTATTTTTATAGTGAATTTAATCGGGTAAACGGGTATGAGTAGTCGATACCCATACCCGTACCCGTTTACCCATCGGGTATAAAATTGAGAACAAACCTGACCTTAATAGGGTTTCTCCCCGCGGGTAAACGGGTAATCGGGCACGATTGCCATCCCTATGTATGACCAGCATCTAGCAGCCTAGCCCACGAGTAAGAGTCTAGGTTTAGTTAAATTCTTATTAGATTAATTTTCCAATTACGGTGGTTATAGCCTATAATTAGGCAAACAAGAAGTAAAGATCAATCTACGATCCCTACCTCGATTCTCTAAATCTCTCCCGTTCTATTTTTCCATTCTTTCAACATAGCTAAGTAAAGAAATCAACCCCACGCCAGTTATGCAGTCGAGGCTCTCCAACATTATGAACCGACATCCTTAACAGTAATGTAGTAATATAAACCTGAATATGCCACACACAAAAGAAACAAAAGAAAAGAGAGGAAGTGTCATATACTCATGCCACTCGGTATTGTCAATCCTTTAAATTTGACATTGCGATGCCTGAATTTTTCTGTACGTTACTCTGAATTGTGCTCCCTGCATAGTAAAATATAGGTTCTACATTTTTCAGTCTCGTTGCCAAATATAGAGCGTGCATAAAAATATAATGACAATTTTTCTGTTTTCTCTTTTTAATTGTACCTCTATTTGGTATTTATTACAATTTACAAGTGTACAAACACTCTAAAACTACAGCTCTTATTTCCAAGATCTATAACCAAAGATACATAATCAATGTTTACAAATCGTCTTGGACCTAGTTGCCATGGTACCGACAAAAATACTAATCACAATTAGTTAATTCTAGTCGGTTCTAGTCGTCTATCTAATCGTCTCATATATTTTAGAACATATACATACTATATAGTATGCGACAATATATAGGTAGACCTCTTAATAGCAAGCCCAATCAAAATTTAAGAGTACATTAATAGGTAGTTTTGGAGACAAGCTATTATATAGTCTTGACGGTTGGAGTGCTGGACTGGATGGCTGGAGGGCTTTCCATAGTTTGAGGGCAGGCTGTTCTGCAGAATCCCATAAAATATAATCGGTTGATTCTCATTAATTACTATATACTCCGATACTCTGAGTAAGGGTGTGTTTGGTTCTGCTGTGAAAAAGTTGTTGTGAGCTTTTTGCTGTGAAAAAGTTATTGTGAGTTGTCTGCTGTGGAAAAACTAAAAGTCGTTTGGTTGAAGCTGCTGTGAAAAAACTGCTGTGAGCTATCTGTTTTTTATAAATTACATAATTTTCATCATTATAATAATCTATACATATATATAAATACAAAATACTAAACATTGATGCAACTAAATAACTGGAAAATATATTAGATAAATAAAAAGTGCATAGTTCATCTCATAAAGTAACCGACAACCACATATTATCTCATAAAATTGTGCAATGCAATATAAACCATAATAATGTTAGATCAATAAAGACACCTTAAATTCATGCTATTTAATCTATACTAAAAATCAAAAAAGCAGAATAACAGAAGCAGAAAAACAGGGTCTAAACTGTTTCTAAATTTGTACTAGAAAAAAGATACTTTTTCACAGCAGAAGCAGTTTTGGTAAACCCGTTTGGTTCATCTTCTGCTTTTTCATAGCATAAGAAGATTTTAAAAACAGAACCAAATGCACCCTATGTACACAAAAATGGCAGCATGCAGCAACACTAAACTTACAAGCAAGCTTCTGATGGTGAGTCTAAGAAACCTCAAATCCACATGTTGTGGGGCCTCGAGCAAGCCCTTGTCGATCGATCACCGGTTCATCAGTGGATGCATGATGCAAACACTAAGCATGTACTTCATGCATGATGATGCAAACACTAATTATGTACTTCATGCACTATAAGATACAGGGGTGGGCCCACTAAGATTTAAGGGTATGCAGTTGAATACCCATTATTTTTGCAAAAAAATTTATATATATAGTATATATTGTATGTATATATCAAAAATAAAAAAGCCCAATCAATCCTCAATTCATCATTCTCGGGCTGCCCCCCACACTTGCCCTCCGCAGTCCGCACTGGCCCAATAAAAACGAATTGGCCCATAGGCCCAATTGAAAAAATAGGCCAAGTCAAAGTAACCCTAGCTAGCTAACTGAGTCAAACTTTTCTCAAACCCACAACAACAACACGCCGTCACGGGCGTGCGGGGCGGCGCCGCGGCGAGCCGGCGAGCGGCGAGAACCGGCGTCCGGCGGGCGACGGTCTGAGGCTTCAGCGCTTCGGGCTTGCTGTCTCCAAGCTCCAGCGGCCGAGGCGACCGACATCCCGGATTCCCGGCAAGTGCACGGCGGGCGGCAGTGGGATGGCGGATGGGAAACGAGAGTCGGGACTAGGGGCTGGGGCGGCGCACCGGAGTCTAGAGGCGGGAGGCCGGAGGAGCGGAGCACCGGAGCCGCAAAGGGCGGAGCCGCGCCACGGAGGCCAGCACGGCTACCACGGCAGCTCAGCAGGTAGCATCTGGGTGCTGACAGCCCGTAGGGCGCAGGGCGCGGTGTAACACCCCAAATTTTCAAAGTAATAAAAATATTATTTAATACAATTTCTTGAATTTATTATTCTGGAAATACCTTTAATACCCTCCTCTCCCATTTTGAACTACAACATAGAGTTAATGACCAAACCGGAGCTGAAAATTTTTGTACAAACTCCCAAGGCCAAGATATATTTTTGAGAATTTTTACAAATTTTTATCAACCTTGGAAGTAGCCTTATTATTTTAAACCAATTTCTGCAATTATTTTTAAACAGAAAACATTTTAAACAGTAACGGGCTCCCTCCCCTTCTTCTCTCTCCCGGCCAGCCCAGCCCACTCCTCCGCGCGCGCGCCACCTGACACCCGGGCCCCACCCGTCAGAGACCCCTCTCTCCGCACCCGCGCGCCCGACTACCTTGGCCCACCTGTCGGCGCCAATAGCCCCCTCTCGCGCCCGAGCCCGACCCCACCCGTCAGCCGCCTCCCTCGCGCACTCGCGCCCGCTGGCTAGTGGCCCCCACCTGTCAATACCGTCATCTACCTCGCGCCAACCCCCCTAACTCCGCCGGCCGAGGACCTCGCCTCGGATCCGCTCGCCGGCTCCCCCTCCCGTTAAACCGACACCGGCATTAAATTCCCCGAGGCCCGCCGGCCATTTAAGCGCGTTAAGGCACGCATTTAAGCCTCCGGATCGCATTTACCTACATGGCGAAACCTCGCCGGCGAGTAAATCCCCTCTCCTCGGCTTTCCTTGTATACGACGTCTGTTAACCCTCACCGGTACGCCTATTTAAGCCCCCTGGCCATCCGCACTTGATCCCCCACGCCCTCTCGCTGCTAGAACGCACAGAACGCCCTCACTTCAGTTTTTAGCGCACCGCCGCCACCTTCACTCCAGCCACCGCTCACCGTCGCCTCGGACCACCTCCATCTGCACCGTCGCCCCCGTCATGACCATCGCCGACCGCCCGACCTCGGCCACGCCTCTGTTGGCCAAGGAGACCGCCGGATCGCCGTCGCCGTCAAGCACCCGAGGAGTCCTTCGCGTCTACCCTCACCACCGGTCGTCGTCCGCCATCCTTCATCGCCGTCGAAGGTACCGTCGTGACCGTCGTAGCCTCCCCTTTCCATTTCTGCATAGAACTAGGGCCTAGACCCCTCGTCGGCGCCATCGCCACCGCACCCGAACCCCGCCGTCGCCGGAGATGAAGGGGGGTACTGTAACACCCCAGAAATTAAAAAGGAATAAAATAAAAGAAAATATTATTTAAATCATTTTTGAATTTATTATTAAAGAAGAAATCACAAAAGAGCCTAAATAAAACCAAACAGGGAGAAATACTCCAAATCTGGACTTGAAAATTTTATGAGATAAACTAGAAATCAAGATGTAATTTTAGGAATTTTTACAAATTTTTATCAACAGTGATTCAGCCCTTAATCAAATATTTGATTTTCTGGAATTAAATTTAATCAGAAAACAATTTTTAATCTTATTGGGCCGAAACCCTGAAACTCCCTCCTAAAGCCTTTTAGGCCCAGCCCATCACCGCCCTCTCACTGACGAGCGGGACCCGCCTGTCGGCGCTCGCCTCCCCTCTCTCCTCCCGCCCGCGCCCCGCCTGGCCCCACGCGTCAGCTTCTTTGCGCCCTCTGACCGCTCGGCCCCGCCTGTCGGCCCTTTCCTTTCTCGTTCGCTCACTGACAGGTGGAGCCCACCTGTCAGATCCATCTTCTCCGATGGAATCCCTCTCTCCCCTTCCTTCCCCGGCGATCACCTTCCAAATTCTTGCCGCCGGCCGCCCGCTTTCACTCGGATTCGTCTCGGATCCCCTTCCCCGACCGCCCCCAACCTCCTTCCATCAAAACTCGACGCGTCTCCATGCTTATGGAAGCCAATCCGAGGTAAAAGGAAACCTCACCGGAGTTAGGAAATGAACCCTCGGGTTCCCCGGCGTGGCTTGCCATCTATACACCAGAGACCCCCTATTTATACCCCTGTGGTCGCCGCCCTCTACCCACACCGTAGCAGCCCGAGCCCAAACGCACCAGAGCGCCCCGGCAGCATTTTTTCGAGGTTCTCCCCTGCTCCATCTCCGGCGAGCCATCGCCGTCGATCCCGGCCTCCACCGCCTTAGCCGTCGCCACCGTTGTGATCACCAGAGCCCACCTGCCCTCGGCCACCACTCCGTTGGTCTTGGAACTCGCCGGATCATCATCGCCGTCGAGCTCCCGAACCATCTTCGCCGTCTACCCTCGCCGACGTCGCCGTCCGTCACCCATCGTCGCCGCTGAAGGTATCATCGCGATCCCCTTTCCCTCCGCGTTCCATTTTTGGCCGTAGCTAGGCCCTTAGGTCCTCGCCGCCACCGTCGCCACCACGCCAGAGGCCACCGTCGCCGGAGACGAAGGGGGTACACGCCCCCTTACGCCGTGCCGTGCCGGATCACGCCTCGGCCGTTCGATCACGATCGGAGGGATAGGATTAAATCCCTCCGGGATTTAATCTGGGCCCTCGGATCTGGTCAAAGGGGTATCGAGGCCTCTCGGCCGTCGATCGCCACTTAAAACCCCCGATCGATCTCAGACGTCCACGCGTACCCCTTCGCTACGATTTAATCACAGCCGTCCGATTTCATTAAAACCCTCCCGCCTCGCGCTCAGCCGCCAGATCTGGATCCTACGGCTCTGGATCGGCCGGTCCACGCGCACAGTAGCGCGGTCCACCGTGGGCCTGGCTCACCGTGGACCAGAACCCTTTTCAGTTTAAATAAAATTCCAGAAATTGATTTAAACTTTGAAAATTCATAACTTGCTCATTTTAACTCCAAATTTCACCATTCAAATTTTGTTAAATCCAGAATAATATTCTCTACACATTAATGCCATAAAAACAGTATGTTACTGTTACCCAAAATATTTTAGCAAATAAAAGAATAAAAACCCCTTAGGGATAAATTATTAATTCAGAAAATAAATTAGGAAAAATCCTAAGTCTTACTGTTTTATACCCAACTTTAGAATATTAAAATATTACTTCACATAAAAACACCCACAAATATGAATATTGCTTATTTGGTGGATTTTATCTGTTTATTAAATGTATTGTTTACTTTTCTGTATCGAGAAGACTACGAGTTCGTCGAGGAGCAGGAGTTCTACCTCGAGGTTCCTCCATCACCCTTTGCTGAGCAAGGCAAGTCATCGACCATCTCTGTGGAAACAGTTGATCATAATTGAGCCCATGTTTTAATAACTTATCGCTATAACCCATAGGTTAATATTGCATTAGTTAAATACTCAAGCCTTACACTTATATTTATTAGATCCCCGTCCTTGTGTGCAAACCCAAGCCATGCTTATTGAGCCTTAACTCCTTGTCACTCTACTATAAATATATTAGCTAGTGCCCAATGTACCGGCACAACTGCTATAGGTTAAAAAGAACGAGTCGTAGATAGCTGGATTCTGTATATGAATTTCCCTGTTATTCTCGTCTCTGGACTCTGTTGGAGTTGGCTAAGTTATAAGTATGGTGGGTTCCGGGTGCAAGCTCGGGCACTGGTTTGTCGCACCCGGGGCACTATAAGGACCGGTCTGCGGGATCTGTTGCAAAGCACTTCCGTACCAACCACAAGTCTAATGGGTAAGTCCTAACTGGAAGTATGGAATACTCCGGCTCGATGCACCATAGAGGAGGGGGCAAGGGGCTAGCCTGCGGGCGACTTGTACCGACGAGGCTCAAGGGGGGGTATGGTGAGGCTCCGATGCGTCGGGACACCATATGAAACCCATAAGAGGGTGCTATTGAGTCGGGGAGGACTATATGGAAGGTTTTGGCACGAGTTCCCGTGTGATGGGTCATCTCGTTACACTTCGGTGTAGGTGATGAGTGTGTGCCTTGTGGGTACAGTGGTACATCTCTGATCAGAGTAATTTAATCTTTTCGAAAAGCCGAGCCCACGGTCAAGGGCGGGTTGTGTGACTACTCGCAGTTAGTTTACAATTGTTTGAATGGTCGAGTTATTCATGGCACGTAAGGACTGTTGAGCGAGGTGGGGCTGACTGTACCCCTCGAGTTAGAAGATGATGATACACATGCACATGTTTATTTTTCCGTACGAATAAATTGCTCACATTTAAAGCTTTACAATTATGCTGCTTCCGCAAAATTAGCCACTATCCCCCTTGTTATTATCTTGCATTATATTTGCATTCGGTGGCTTGCTGAGTACATCTGTACTCACCCCGTTGACTTACAACATCAGAGCTAGTCTACTACGAGGAGGATGAAGGTCTGGAGTAGCGACCCAGTCAAGGCGAGACTGGAAGGAGGCGTTCATCTAGGACCCTTATTTTATTAGTTTCTCTTCACCTTTATTCACTTTTGTATTAATGCGGTCTACGAACCGTGAATGATTGCCCGTATTGTACGTGGTCGCATGATGAACGTCTTGTTTATTGATTTTCTATGGAATTTCAATAAAGTCCTGATTTATTAAATCGGGGCGCGACAAGATGGTATCAGAGCCGACTTGACTGTAGGAAGCCAAACCGACCTGACCTTAGGACTTATATATATTCACTATATTTTACAAAAGATTACTTATCCTCTCATCTTCCGAGATTTTCACAAAAATTTTCTCTCTTTTGTAGATGCCGGTCCGTACCATGAATGGGAACCTTCGTGACGAGGCCGGATTCATTCGCGAGCTACGCATGCTCGTCAGCTTCCTTGGATTCGAGCATGAGCCGATGTACCATGGAGTCTTCCCCGACGAGGAAGAAAGCTTCTGCGAGGTCAGCGTCATCGTCCAGCCCTCCCCTCAGACCGCTCACACCTACCGCGGAGGGGGACCTACCTTCCTGGTTGCCAGCCAGCGCACCGCTCTCCAGGCACTCACGGAGCTCCGGATTATCTACGACAGCGAGCTCTACGACACGGACTTCCGCTTCGTGCCTCTTCGCACTCCAGGGAGTCCCCACAGCATCTTCGTCAGCACTCTCTCCCAGCGTCATTCCGCGATTGGACATACCATGTGCTTGTTGGAGGCTATGGATGATCTTCATTACGAGGCGCTGCAGGACGCCAATGGACAGCGCGACACCATCAGTTTCTACCGACACTCTTCCGAGGATCTGAACCGCGAGAACGGAGAACTTCGTCGCCGCATCCAGCAGGGACACCGCTTGGCTGCCGAGGCAGAGGAGTTGAGGCGTCAAAATGAGCTCCTTCGGCAGCGTGTCGCCACCAACCCACATCTCCGCTACCAGATCGAGGAATTGAAGAAGGACATAGAGGAGATCGCGCCTCTTCCGCCTCGCAGGAAGAAACCCCTTCGGATCCCCACTGTGAGGCCCAAGAGGATCTCCCGCAGCGCACCACCCGCCGGACCGTCCCGTTCCTCGACCCCGACCGCCTCCCACGAGCCCGAGATCGAGCCGTCCCCCGAGCTGCCCTAGACGTAGTTTTACGATTGATTGTTATTTTTATTATTGCTTGCCTGTATTAGCATTCATGTCAAAACATAAGGCATGAATGAAGAATTAAATAAATGTAACCGCAAGAACGATACCCTTTTGAAATAAAATATAAAGAAGTTCACTAAAATAAATGTGTATCCTCTTAAAACTCTAGGATGACCAACACTCAGGGTTCAGACGCTCCTCAAAACGGAGGGGATAGTGGCAACCTGCCACAATGGGGAGCCACCGGGCAAAGGCAAGCCCCGGTCGCCAATCACCCCACCTTGGCTGAGATGATGGCCACCCAGAACCAGCTGGTCTCAGCCCTCTTGCACCAGATGCAGCAGCAGCAGCAGCAGATGCAAGAGCAGCAGGCGCATCTTTTCCGCCTCCACCAACAGCCCGAGCTGCCCCGACCTGCCACTCCAGCTCTCGCTCCCGCGTCGCAGCTCTCGGAGTTTCTCCGAGTCCGCCCACCGACCTTCTCGAGCACCACCAACCCCATGGAGGCTGGGGATTGGTTGCGAGCTATCGAGAAGAAGCTCGACCTCCTGACCTGCACTGAGCAGGAGAGGGTGGCCTTCGCCACCCACCAGCTTCATGGTCCCGCCGCTGAGTGGTCGGACAATCACCGCGAGACTCTGCCCGAGGGCCACGCCCACACTTGGGCAGAGTTCTCCACTGCTTTCCGTGCCGCTCACATCCCCGACGGCATAATAGCTCAGAAGCAACAGGAGTTTAGGGACCTGCAGAGTTTAGGGACCTGCAGCAGGGGAGCAGGTCCGTAACAGAATATCTGCATGAGTTCAACAGGTTGGCCAGGCACGCACCTGAAGAGGTTCGTACGGATGCGGCCAGACAGGCTAAGTTCCTCCGGGGACTGAAGGATGAGCTGTCTCTACAGCTTATCTCCGGAGATTTCGCCAACTTCCAAAAGTTGGTGAACAAGGCTATCATGTAGGAGACCCAGCAGAACAAGGTCGACCTGAAGAAAAAGCGAATGATTGCCTTCAGGCAAAACCAGGGCATAGCCCAGAGACCCCGTTTTGCTCCACCTCCACCGGCACAGCAGTACCACCCCCGCCCAGTGTATCGTCCGGCGCCACCAGCCGCCAATGCCGGAGCCAGCCAACCTCGTCCCGCTCCCGCCGCACCAACCGTCCCAGCTGCCCCGGCCAAGAAGCCAGAAGTTTTGAGAGATAGGCATGGCAAGCCTGTAGTATGCTTCAACTGCCGCCAGGAGGGACACTACTCCCATCAGTGCCCTCATCCCAAGCGTGCTCAAGGCATCGCCTCCAACCCTGCCGTCCGTGCCAAGGTGAACCACGTCACCGCCGAGGAAGCCCAGGCCGCACCAGAGATTGTCATGGGTAAGTTTATGGTTCATTCATCGCTTGCAGTGGTATTATTTGACACCGGAGCTACCCACTCCTTTATATCAACTTCTTTTGTGGAAAATAATGCCCTGGACATAAGTGAACTACCCAGGCCAGTATTGATAGCTACCCCGGGCAAGCAAACCCTCGCTTGTTCCTTTAGTCCAAGGGTATGGGTAGATATCCAAGGCACGATATTTTGGGCCGACCCCATTCTAATAGAATGTCAAGGTTTGGATCTCATTCTAGGGATGGATTGGCTAAATAAACATCAAGGAGTGATAGAATGTGCCCAGAGAAAAGTGACTGTGACTGATGAAGAAGGGACTATAGTCACATTCCAGATGCCTAGCATGAAGGTCGAAAGGTCAAGACTACATCAGATTATCTTGGAAGAGATACCAGTAGTCAGTGAGTACCCGGACGTATTCCCAGAGGATCTACCAGGGATGCCACCTAAGAGGGACATCGAGTTCAGGATTGACCTGGTGCCCAGAACCACCCCTATTTACAAGCGACCATACCGGATGGCCGCCAATGAATTAGCTGAGATGAAGCAGCAGTTGGAGGATCTTGAAAGGAAAGGTTATATCAGACCAAGTACGTCGCCATGGGGTGCTCCCGTCATCTTCGTCGAGAAGAAAGAAGACAAAGCAAAGCGTATGTGTGTAGATTATCGCGCCTTGAATGAGGTAACAATCAAGAATAAGTACCCGTTGCCTCGGATCGATGATCTCTTCGACCAGCTCAAAGGAGCTACAGTATTCTCAAAGATCGACTTGCGTTCTGGTTATCATCAGCTAAGGATCCGAGAGGAGGACATACCCAAGACTGCCTTCACTACCCGTTATGGATTATATGAGTGCACAGTTATGTCCTTTGGATTGACCAACGCCCCTGCATTCTTCATGAATATGATGAATAAGGTGTTCATGGAGTATTTGGACAAGTTCATCGTAGTATTCATAGACGACATCCTCATTTATTCCAAGGACCAGAAAGAGCACGAGACTCACCTCCGGTTAACCTTAGGAAAGCTAAGGGAACACCAATTATATGCCAAGTACAGCAAATGCAAGTTTTGGACGGCAGAAGTAAAGTTCCTTGGACACATCATCTATGCGCAGGGAATCGCAGTAGACCCCGCCACCGTAGAAGCAGTTACGGATTGGCTGCCACCCACGAACGTATCTGAGATACGAAGTTTTCTGGGTTTGGCCGGATATTATCGAAGATTCATCGAGAATTTTTCCAAGATAGCCAAGCCTATGACCAAGTTGTTACAGAAAGGAGAGAAGTTTGAATGGACTCCAGAATGCGAGGAAAGTTTCCGCACTCTCAAGACCCATTTGGTGTCTGCACCTATACTGACCCTACCGGATATCCGCAAAGACTTCCATGTCTATTGCGACGCATCTCGCCAAGGATTGGGATGTGTTCTTATGCAAGATGGGAAGGTTATCTCTTACGCCTCCCGTCAGTTGAGACCTCATGAGTTGAATTATCCGACCCATGATTTGGAATTAGCCGCCGTAGTGCACGCCCTTAAGATTTGGAGGCACTATTTGGTTGGAAACCGATGTGAGATTTTTACAGATCACAAGAGCTTGAAGTATATCTTCACACAGCCAGACCTTAACCTGAGGCAAAGACGATGGTTGGAACTAATTAAGGACTATGACTTAGGTATTCACTACCACCCCGGAAAAGCAAATGTGGTAGCTGATGCCTTAAGTCGCAAGGGATATTGCACAGCCATGATGATTCAAGAACACGCACCCTTGTTATGTAGGGAGATGGAAAAGATGAATCTTGGGTTGACTACCGGAGCATATCTAGCCACCTTGGAAACCCAGCCTATTCTATTTGAGCAGATCCGTGAAGCTCAGTTGGAGGACCTGGATATAGCTGCCATTAGGAAGAACATGAGACAAGGAAAAGCCCCCGGATTTTCAGAGGACGAGAATGGCACCATATGGTTTGGAACTCGGATATGTGTGCCGGATAAACCTGAGATAAAGACCCTTATCCTAAGAGAAGCCCATGAGACGTTGTACTCCATTCATCCCGGCAGTACCAAGATGTACCAGGATCTGAAAGAACGTTATTGGTGGGTCAGCATGAAAAGAGAGATTGCCCAGTTTGTCGCCGAGTGTGACACCTGCAGAAGAGTAAAGGCTGAACATCAGAGGCCTGCAGGATTGTTACAACCACTTAAAGTGCCTGAATGGAAGTGGGAAGAGATCGGTATGGATTTCATTACCGGACTACCAAAGACCCAACTTGGATATGATTCTATTTGGGTGATCATCGATCGGCTTACAAAAGTAGCACATTTCATAGCCGTCAAGACGACCTTTAGTGGCCCTAAGCTTGCAGAGCTATATATGGCCCGGATCGTATGTCTTCATGGAGTGCCTAAGAAGATAGTGTCTGACCGAGGAAGTCAGTTTACCTCTCGCTTCTGGAAGAACCTTCAAGAGGAGATGGGCACGAGATTGAATTTCAGTACCGCCTACCACCCTCAGACAGATGGACAAACAGAAAGGGTAAACCAAATACTAGAGGATATGCTTCGGGCATGTGTTTTGGATTTTGGAGCCACTTGGGACAAGAGCTTGCCGTACGCTGAGTTTTCATACAACAACAGCTGTCAAGCCAGCCTTCAGATGTCTCCTTTTGAAGCCCTATATGGACGTAAGTGCAGAACGCCACTACTATGGGACCAAACCGGTGAATCCCAAGTATTCGGAACAGACATTCTTCGTGAAGCTGAAGAGAAAGTACGGATCATCAGAGATCGACTCAAGACAGCCCAATCATGACAAAAGAGCTACGCAGACAATCGTCGCCGAGACTTAGCCTTTGAAGAAGGATATCATGTCTACCTACGAGTTACACCTCTCCGTGATACTCAACGGTTTAACATGAGAGGAAAGTTGGCCCCTCGATATGTTGGACCATTCCCCATTATCCGACGACAAGGCGAAGTAGCTTATCAGTTGGAACTACCACCCTCATTGGCTGGAGTGCACGATGTATTCCACGTATCTCAACTCAAGAAGTGTCTCCGCGTCCCCACGGAGCAAGTGGATCTTCAGCAGTTGGATGTCCAAGAGGATCTGACCTATGTGGAAAAGCCGGTCAAGATATTGGAAGTCAAAGAAAGGACCACCAGGAGTCGAGTAATCTGCTTCTGCAAAGTGCAGTGGAGCAATCATCCGGTAGAAGAAGCTACATGGGAAAAGGAAGATGAACTCAAGGCACAGCATCCTGAGCTATTCGAGGATTGATCCGAATCTCGAGGACGAGATTCTTTGTAAGGAGGATAGGATTGTAACACCCCAGAAATTAAAAAAGAATAAAATAAAAGAAAATATTATTTAAATCATTTTTGAATTTATTATTAAAGAAGAAATCACAAAAGAGCCTAAATAAAACCAAACAGGTAGAAATACTCCAAATCTGGACTTGAAAATTTTATGAGATAAACTAGAAATCAAGATGTAATTTTAGGAATTTTTACAAATTTTTATCAACAGTGATTCAGCCCTTAATCAAATATTTGATTTTCTGGAATTAAATTTAATCAGAAAACAATTTTTAATCTTATTGGGCCGAAACCCTGAAACTCCCTCCTAAAGCCTTTTAGGCCCAGCCCATCACTGCCCTCTCACTAACGAGCGGGACCCGCCTGTCGGCGCTCGCCTCCCCTCTCTCCTCCCGCCCGCGCCCCGCCTGGCCCCACGCGTCAGCTTCTTTGCGCCCTCTGACCGCTCGGCCCCGCCTGTCGGCCCTTTCCTTTCCCGTTCGCTCACTGACAGGTGGAGCCCACCTGTCAGATCCATCTTCTCCGATGGAATCCCTCTCTCCCCTTCCTTCCCCGGCGATCACCTTCCAAATTCTTGCCGCCGGCCGCCCGCTTTCACTCGGATTCGTCTCGGATCCCCTTCCCCGACCGCCCCCGACCTCCTTCCATCAAAACTCGACGCGTCTTCACGCTTATGGAAGCCAATCCGAGGTAAAAGGAAACCTCGCCGGAGTTAGGAAATGAACCCTCGGGTTCCCCGGCGTGGCTTGCCATCTATACACCAGAGACCCCCTATTTATACCCCTGTGGTCGCCGCCCTCTACCCACACCGTAGCAGCCCGAGCCCAAACGCACCAGAGCGCCCCGGCAGCATTTTTTCGAGGTTCTCCCCTGCTCCATCTCCGGCGAGCCATCGCCGTCGATCCCGGCCTCCACCGCCTTAGCCGTCACCACCGTTGTGATCACCAGAGCCCACCTGCCCTCGGCCACCACTCCGTTGGTCTTGGAACTCGCCGGATCATCATCGCCGTCGAGCTCCCGAACCATCTTCGCCGTCTACCCTCGCCGTCGTCGCCGTCCGTCACCCATCGTCGCCACTGAAGGTATCATCGTGATCCCCTTTCCCTCCGCGTTCCATTTTTGGCCGTAGCTAGGCCCTTAGGTCCTCGCCGCCGTCGTCGCCACCACGCCAGAGGCCACCGTCGCCGGAGACGAAGGGGGTACACGCCCCCTTACGCCGTGCCGTGCCGGATCACGCCTCGGCCGTTCGATCACGATCGGAGGGATAGGATTAAATCCCTCCGGGATTTAATCTGGGCCCTCGGATCTGGTCAAAGGGGTATCGAGGCCTCTCGGCCGTCGATCGCCACTTAAACCCCCCGATCGATCTCAGACGTCCACGCGTACCCCTTCGCTACGATTTAATCACAGCCGTCCGATTTCATTAAAACCCTCCCGCCTCGCGCTCAGCCGCCAAATCTGGATCCTACGGCTCTGGATCGGCCGGTCCACGCGCACAGTAGCGCGGTCCACCGTGGGCCTGGCTCACCGTGGACCAGAACCCTTTTCAGTTTAAATAAAATTCCAGAAATTGATTTAAACTTTGAAAATTCATAACTTGCTCATTTTAACTCCAAATTTCATCATTCAAATTTTGTTAAATCCAGAATAATATTCTCTACACATTAATGCCATAAAAACAGTATGTTACTGTTACCCAAAATATTTTAGCAAATAAAAGAATAAAAACCCCTTAGGGATAAATTATTAATTCAGAAAATAAATTAGGAAAAATCCTAAGTCTTACTGTTTTATACCCAACTTTAGAATATTAAAATATTACTTCACATAAAAACACCCACAAATATGAATATTGCTTATTTGGTGGATTTTATCTGTTTATTAAATGTATTGTTTACTTTTCTGTATCGAGAAGACTATGAGTTCGTCGAGGAGCAGGAGTTCTACCTCGTGGTTCCTCCATCACCCTTTGCTGAGCAAGGCAAGTCATCGACCATCTCTGTGGAAACAGTTGATCATAATTGAGCCCATGTTTTAATAACTTATCGCTATAACCCATAGGTTAATATTGCATTAGTTAAATACTCAAGCCTTACACTTATATTTATTAGATCCCCGTCCTTGTGTGCAAACCCAAGCCATGCTTATTGAGCCTTAACTCCTTGTCACTCTACTATAAATATATTAGCTAGTGCCCAATGTACCGGCACAACTGCTATAGGTTAAAAAGAACGAGTCGTAGATAGCTGGATTCTGTATATGAATTTCCCTGTTATTCTCGTCTCTGGACTCTGTTGGAGTTGGCTAAGTTATAAGTATGGTGGGTTCCGGGTGCAAGCTCGGGCACTGGTTTGTCGCACCCGGGGCACTATAAGGACCGGTCTGCGGGATCTGTTGCAAAGCACTTCCGTACCAACCACAAGTCTAATGGGTAAGTCCTAACTGGAAGTATGGAATACTCCGGCTCGATGCACCATAGAGGAGGGGGCAAGGGGCTAGCCTGCGGGCGACTTGTACCGACGAGGCTCAAGGGGGGGTATGGTGAGGCTCCGATGCGTCGGGACACCATATGAAACCCATAAGAGGGTGCTATTGAGTCGGGGAGGACTATATGGAAGGTTTTGGCACGAGTTCCCGTGTGATGGGTCATCTCGTTACACTTCGGTGTAGGTGATGAGTGTGTGCCTTGTGGGTACAGTGGTACATCTCTGATCAGAGTAATTTAATCTTTTCGAAAAGCCGAGCCCACGGTCAAGGGCGGGTTGTGTGACTACTCGCAGTTAGTTTACAATTGTTTGAATGGTCGAGTTATTCATGGCATGTAAGGACTGTTGAGCGAGGTGGGGCTGACTGTACCCCTCGAGTTAGAAGATGATGATACACATGCACATGTTTATTTTTCCGTACGAATAAATTGCTCACATTTAAAGCTTTACAATTATGCTGCTTCCGCAAAATTAGCCACTATCCCCCTTGTTATTATCTTGCATTATATTTGCATTCGGTGGCTTGCTGAGTACATCTGTACTCACCCCGTTGACTTACAACATCAGAGCCAGTCTACTACGAGGAGGATGAAGGTCTGGAGTAGCGACCCAGTCAAGGCGAGACTGGAAGGAGGCGTTCATCTAGGACCCTTATTTTATTAGTTTCTCTTCACCTTTATTCACTTTTGTATTAATGCGGTCTACGAACCGTGAATGATTGCCCGTATTGTACGTGGTCGCATGATGAACGTCTTGTTTTATTGATTTTCTATGGAATTTCAATAAAGTCCTGATTTATTAAATCGGGGCGCGACAGGTACAAGCCCCTTAGCGTGTGTCGTGCTGGATTTAATCCTGGCCGCACGATCGCGATCGGAGCGCTCTGATTAAAGCCCTACAGGATTTAATCTCCACCCTTGATCTAGTCAAAGGGGTACCAGGCCATCTGAGCCATTGATCGCTTTTAAAAACTGTGACTCAATCTCGTGCGTCCACGTAGTACCCTTTCGCACATTTTAATCGTGGCCGTCCGTTATCACTTAACCCTCCCGCCTCGCGCTTGGCCACCGGATCCAGATCCAACGGCTCTAGATCAACCGGTCCGCACGCATAGTGCGCGGGTTCACCGTGGGCCTGACTCACCGTAGACCCGAGGGGAATTAAATTTAAAAATAAATTCCAGAAACTATTTAAAACTTGTAAAATTCATATCTGGCGCATTTGAACTCTAAAAATTGCCATTTCAATTCCAGAAATTTTATAATTTTATTCTCTACACATTAGTTCAATAAAAATAGTATGTTTACCTTGGATTTTTCATGATTATTTAAATAGGTATTCAAATACCCTTAGGGCAAAAATGTAATTTCAATTATTTAAATTTCATTAAAGTTCCTAGTTATTTTCTTTCTGTTCATATACTGGAGACCACTACATTGCCCATGAACCTTTCATTTTAAATTGATTAGAATGTTTAAAAGGAGGTTACTCTCATTTAAAACCCTTTTCCAAAGGACAACACTTTATTATAATTCCTTTAAATTATTTATGAAATAAATTTTCAGAAACTTAACAAAACTTGATTTCCTTTAAATTAAACCAGTTTAAACCTATGTGCTTGTTGTGTGATTTCATATTGTTTAAATCGAATGTTGTGTTTATTTTATTTTACTTTATTTATATCGGAAAGACAACGACGCCGCCGAGGAGCCGGAATACTTCCCGAAAGTCCCTCCCTCGCCTTTCGCTGAACAAGGCAAGTCACCAAACCACATTTTTGAGCATATTGAACCCATGTTTTATTAAACTATCGCTAAAACACATAGGTTATACATGCATTAGTCAAATGAGACCCTTACAATATATTTATTTACGATCCCCCGACCTTTATGTGCAACCCAAGCCATGCTATCTCGCTTTACCTCCTTGTCACCACATGATTAATGATATTAGCTAGTGTCCAATGTATTGACACGACTGCTATAGGATAAAAATGAGTTGTAGAAAAATGGTTCTACTATATGATCCCCGTTACTTCTTATCCTTGGAATTCTGTCGGTGATGAGTTATGGTTGTGAGTGTATGCATGGTGGGTTCTGGGTGCAAGCTAGGGCATTGGTCGGTAGCACCCGGGGCACTATAAGCACCGGTCTGAGGGATCCGTTGCAATACACTTCCGTACTAACCACAAGTCTAATGGGTAAGTCCTAACTAAGGTATGGAGTGTTCCAAACCAAGGCCACCATTTGGAGATGGGTCAAGCAGCACCTGCGGGTGGCTTGTACCAATGTGGCGCAAAAGGGGGTGCGACGTTAGCTGGGATGTGGCCCGGCGCGCCGGCGAAACCTAGAGCGGGTGGTTATCACTTGGAGCATTTCATGCTGAGGTTTTGGCACGAGTTCCCGTGGTATGGGTCATCTCGTTTGGGATGAGTGCGTGCCTTGTGGGTACAGTAGTACATCTCTGATCAAAGTCATTAATCTTTTCAAAAAGTCGAGCCCACGGTCAAGGGCGGGTTGCGTGACATCCCACAGTTAGATTACTTTGAATATGTATGTGCATGATGGTTTGACATGTAAGGACTGTTGTGCGAGGAGGTAAAATGTACTCCTCGAGTTAGATGATGTTATTGATGTTCATGTTTATATTTCTGCATGATAAATTTTGATTACACTAAATGTAATAACTGAAAATGTACTTTTCCACACTTTGAGCCATGATCCTTCCATTGTTATTACCTCGCATTATTACTTGCATTTTTGTGGTGGCTTGTTGAGTACTTTTTGTACTCATACCCGTTGAACACCACAGAGGATGCCTACTACGAAGACGGTCTGGAGTAGCGACCCAGTCAAGCAAAGATCCTAAAGAAGACGTTCGTCGTGCTATTTACTTTTATTACTATTTTTATTTCAACTCTGATGTAATAATTATGGTCTGCGTACCATTAATACTATCGTATGTACGATTGTCGCATGATGAACCTCTTGTATTATTGTCTTTCTTATGAAATTCAATAATGTTCTGATTTCGGTAAATCGGGGCGCCACAAGTTGGTATCAGAGCCGACTTGACTGTAGGAAGCCAAGCAGACCCGCCTAGCCATTAGCCGCAGAAAATTATTTCTCGAAAATCTACTTTATAAATTTTTTCCTCCCCTCACTTTACTTCAACTTGTTGTTTTTGTAGATGCCAGTCTACCAAGTCCACAGCTACTGCCGCCACTTTGAGGGCTTCGTCCGGGAGCTCCGCATGATGCTCACATTCCTCGGGTTCCTCTTCAAGCCCGAATTCCAAGGGGTGTACCTAGAGGAGTTTGCCAGGCCCTGCGACGTCTTTCTCACCGTCCACGGCTCTGAAGAGCATCTGCCGTCCTACACCACCGTGCTTGGGGGCCCGACCTTCGACGTCGCGTGCCAACGAGTCGCCCTCCAGCCCCTTATGGAGTTGAGGATGATCTATGGTGATCGTCTTTAGAACTCGTCCTTCCGGCTTGTGCCGAAGCGCACTCCCGGTGCCCACCGTAGTATCTACCTCAGAGTTCACTCTGTGCGTGATCCGGTCATGGCCCGGCAGTCGTGTCTTCTTCAGGCTATGGACGACCTCCATACTGAGGCGGTGCTCGACGCTGACGAGCACCATGAGGCGGTTGAGTTTCTTCGTGAGGAGACGAAGAACCTTATCCAACAGAACGGTGAGCTGCAGCGCAGGATCATGCAGCTGCAGAAGGACATCGCGGAGATGGTTCCCCTCCTCCCTAGGAAGAGGAATCCCATACATGAGCCCGTCCCTCACCCCAAGCGGATCCCGCCACGCCCCTCCACCACCGGACCGTCCACCGCCAACACCTCTGCACCACGCACCGGCCTCGTCTCCGACTCCATTATCGAGAACTTTCTCGAGCCCACCATCCCTCAGGAGCCGCGTACCCGTGGTTCCGAGAGCACAGAGACCGCCTCCGATGGCGAGTAGGCATTAGAGGCCGCTATTTTAATAAAGCAAAATTTTGTATGTGGTGCTATCCACAACGAGTGTGTTGTGGGTAGAATAAAAGCTTGGTTGTAATAAACAATTTGTACCACTGATTTATATGCGTGAAAATTGATGAACTATTTTCTTTAATTGTTTTGTCATCATCTTTTTACCTTATATCATGGTATTCAGAAGATGGCCGATCACCAGAACGTCGGCTCCAACAACGGTGAAGGAGGAAGCCATGACGCGCCCGAGGGTGTTGTACCCAACTGGGGTGCAACGGGCCCACGTTAGTCTGGGTCGCCATCCGCCAACCATCCTACTTTGGCGGAGATGATGGCAAATCAGAACCAGCTGATCACCGCCCTCCTCACTCAAATGCAGCACCAACAAACTCAGTTGGACCGTCTGCAGAATGGGGAAAACGCCCCTCGCGCACCAGCACCCGCACCCGCTCCCCAACTCTCGGAGTTCCTGCGTGTGCGTCCCCCTATCTTCTCGAGCACCACCAACCCTGGAGGCAAAGCCGTCACCTTTCGGATGACCAGCCGCAAACCACCCGAAGCGTCCCTTCATTCGCTAGCCCTTGAAGAAGTGCCCATAGTCAAGGAGTTCATGGACGTCTTCCCAGAGGACCTACCAGGAATGCCTCCTAAGCGGGACATCGAATTCAGAATCGAACTTGTCCCCGGAACCACTCCAATCTCCAAGCACCCATACCGGATGGCTGCCAATGAATTAGCCGAGGTCAAGAGCAACATCGAAGACCTAGAGCAGAAAGGGTACATCCGACCGAGTACCTCACCCTGGGGTGCACCGGTCATCTTTGCCATGAAGAAGGACAAGACCAAAAGGATGTATGTGGACTATAGAGCCCTGAACGATGTAACCATCAAGAACAAGTACCCATTGCCTCGGATCGACGACCTTTTCGATCAACTGAAGGGATCCTCGGTGTTTTCCAAGATCGACCTCAGGTCAGGTTATCACCAATTGAGGATTAGAGAGGAAGACATACCCAAGACTGCCTTCACCTCCCGGTATGGACTCTAGGAGTATACAGTGATGTCGTTCGGACTCACGAATGCCCCGGCCTTTTTCATGAACATGATGAACAATGTATTCATGGAGTTCTTGGATAAGTTCATCGTGGTATTCATCGACGATATCCTCGTTTACTCCAAGACCAAGGAAGAACACGAAACCCACCTCCGTCTGACCCTCGGAAAGCTAAGGGAGCAGCAACTGTACGCCAAATACAGCAAGTGTGAATTTTGGTCATTTGAGGTGAAATTCCTCGGTCATGTTATATCTGTCGGAGGAATAGCAGTGGACCCAACCACTGTGGAAGCAGTAACCAACTGGCTGCAACCCGCGACCGTGACCGAGATCTGGAGTTTTCTCGGATTGGCCGGATACTACCGCCAGTTCATCGAGAATTTTTCGAAGATCGCCAAGCCTATGACCAGACTTCTACAGAAGGAAGTGAAATTCGAATGGACCCCAGACTGTGAAGAAAGCTTCCAGACCCTCAAGAAGAAGCTCGTGTCAGCCCCTATTCTGACTCTGCCAGACATCCGGAAAGACTTCCACGTCTACTGTGATGCCTCTCGTCAAGGATTGGGATGCGTCTTAATGCAAGATGGGAAGGTGATATCCTACGCCTCCCGACAACTGAGACCGCATGAGCTGAACTACCCGACCCACGACCTGGAGTTAGCAGTCGTGGTTCATGCCCTGCAGATATGGAGACATTACCTTGTGTGGAATCGGTGTGAGGTCTTCACCGATCACAAGAGCCTCAAGTATATATTCACCCAACCAGATCTGAACCTCAGGCAAAGGAGATGGTTGGAACTGATCAAGGATTACGACTTGGGCATCCATTATCATCCGGGCAAGGCAAATGTGGTGGCAGACGCCCTTAGTCAAAAAGGGTACTACAATGCCATCATGATTCAGGACCAAGCCCCTCTGCTCTACAAGGAGATGGAAAGGCTGAATCTAGGGATCACCACCCGAGCATACCTCGCTGCCTTGGAGTCTCGGCCTATCTTGATAGACCAAATCCGAGAACAACAGAAGGAAGACCCGGATATCTTGGAGATCCAACAGAACATGCGGAAGGGTAAAGCCCCTGGATTCTCCGAGGACGAGCATGGTACCATCTGGTTTGGAAACCGGATATGCGTACCCGACAAGCCTGAGTTGAAAACCCTCATCCTTCAAGAAGCCCACGATACTCTATACTCCATACATCCTGGGAGTACCAAGATGTATCAAGACCTGAAGGAAAAATATTGGTGGGTCAGCATGAAGAGAGAAATAGCTGAGTATGTGGCCAAGTGCGACGCATGCCGGCGAGTCAAGGCAGAGCATCAAAGGCCTACTAGACTATTGCAGCCTCTCAAAGTCCCTGAATGGAAGTGGGAAGAGATAGGAATGGACTTCATCACGGGACTGCCCAGGACCCAAGCTGGTCACGATTCTATCTGGGTAATCGTCGACCGACTCACCAAGGTAGCTCACTTCATCCTGGTCAAGACAACTTACACCGTCGCCAAGTTGGCTGAGTTGTATATGACCTGAATCGTATGCCTTCATGGAGTTCCTAAGAAGATCGTATCTGACCGTGGGAGTCAGTTCACCTCCAAGTTTTGGAAAAACCTCCAAGAGGAACTCGGCACCCGACTGAACTTTAGCACCGCCTATCATCCACAGACCGACGGTCAAACCGAAAGAGTCAACCAGATATTGGAGGATATGCTTAGAGCTTGCGCTCTAGACTTTGGCGGAATGTGGGACAAGAACTTGCCGTATGCGGAGTTCTCCTACAATAACAGCTATCAAGCCAGCCTGCAAATGTCCCCGTTCGAAGCACTCTACGGACGTAAGTGCAGAACGCCGTTGCTCTGGGATCAAACTGGAGAATCACAACTGTTTGGGACAGATATATTAAGAGAAGCTGAAGAGAAGGTCAAGGTCATAAGGGACAGGTTAAAGATAGCCCAGTCCTGACAGAAGAGCTACGCTGATAACCGTCGAAGAGACCTAACCTTTGAGGAGGGCGATTATGTCTATCTCCGAGTCACTCCCCTCCGCGGCACTCAGAGGTTCAACATGAAAGGCAAGCTAGCACCCCGCTACGTCGGACCTTTTCAGATCCTCCGACGACAAGGAGAAGTGGCATATCAACTAGAACTGCCTCCATCCTTGGCAGGAGTTCACGATGTGTTCCACCTGTCCCAGTTGAAGAAGTGTCTTCGCGTGCCCACTGAGCAAGCCGATCTTCAACAGCACAACGTCCAAGAAGACCTAACCTACATTGAGAAACCCATCAAGATCTTGGAAACCAAAGAAAGGGTAACCAAGAGTCGTGTAGTTCGCTTCTGCAAGGTTCAGTGGGACAACCACCCCGCCGAAGAAGCTACATGGGAAAAGGAAGACGAACTGAAAGCCCAATACCCCGAGTTATTCGAGTAACGTTCCAATCTCGAGGACGAGATTCTTTGTAAGGGGGATAGGTTTGTAACACCCCAAATTTTCAAAGTAATAAAATATTATTTAATTCAATTTCTTGAATTTATTATTCTGGAAATACCTTTAATACCCTCCTCTCCCATTTTGAACTACAACATAGAGTTAATGACCAAACCGGAGCTGAAAATTTTTGTACAAACTCCCAAGGCCAAGATATATTTTCCAGAATTTTTACAAATTTTTATCAACCTTGGAAGTAGCCTTATTATTTTAAACCAATTTCTGCAATTATTTTTAAACAGAAAACATTTTAAACAGTAACGGGCTCCCTCCCCTTCTTCTCTCTCTCCCGGCCGGCCAATCCCACTCCTCCCCGCGCGCGCCACCTGACACCCGGGCCCCACCCGTCAGAGACCCCTCTCTCCGCACCCGCACGCCCGACTACCTTGGCCCACCTGTCGGCGCCAACAGCTCCCTCTCGCGCTCGAGCCTGACCCCACCCATCAGCCGCCTCCCTCGCGCACTCGCGCCCGCTGGCTAGTGGCCCCCACCTGTCAGTACCGTCATCTACCTCGCTCCAACCCCCCTAACTCCGCCGGCCGATGACCTCACCTCGGATCCGCTCGCCGGCTCCCCCTCCCATTAAACCGACATCGGCATTAAATTCCCCGAGGCCTGCCGGCCATTTAAGCGCATTAAGGCACGCGTTTAAGCCTCCGGATCGCATTTACCTACATGGCGAAACCTCGCCGGCGAGTAAATCCCCCCTCCTCGGCTTTCCTTGTATACGACGTTCGTTAACCCTCGCCGGTACGCCTATTTAAGCCCCCTGGCCATCCGCACTTGATCCCCCATGCCCTCTCGCTGCTAGAACGCACAGAATGCCCTCACTTCAGTTTTTAGCACACCACCACCACCTTCACTCCAGCCACCGCTCGCCGTCGCCTCGGACCACCTCCGTCCGCACCGTCACCCCTGTCGTGACCATCGCCGACCGCCCGACCTCGGCCACGCCTCTGTTGGCCAAGGAGACCATCGAATCGCCGTCGCCGTCAAGCACCCCGAGGAGTCCTTCGCGTCTACCCTCACCACCGGTCGTCGTCCGCCGTCCTTCATCGCCGTCGAAGGTACCGTCGTGACCGCCGTAGCCTCCCCTTTCCATTTCAGCATAGAACTAGGGCCTAGCCCCCTCGTCGGCGCCATCGCCACCGCACCCAAACCCCGCCGTCACCGGAGACGAAGGGGGGTACAAGCCCCTTAGCGCGTGTCATGTCGGATTTAATCCTGGCCGCACGATCGCGATCGGAGCGCTCTGATTAAAGCCCTACGGGATTTAATCTCCACCCTTGATCCAGTCAAAGGGGTACCAGGCCATCTGAGCCGTTGATCGCTTTTAAAAACTGTGACTCAATCTCGTGCATCCACGTAGTACCCTTTCGCACGTTTTAATTGTGGCCGTCCGTTATCACTTAACCCTCCCGCCTCGCGCCTGGCCACCGGATCCAGATCCAAGTGCTCTGGATCAACCGGTCCACACGCACAGTGCGCGGGTTCACCGTGGGCCTGGCTCACCGTAGACCCGAGGGGAATTAAATTTAAAAATAAATTCTAGAAACTGTTTCAAACTTGTAAAATTCATATCTGGCGCATTTGAACTCTAAAAATTGCCATTTCAATTCCAGAAATTTTGTAATTTTATTCTCTACACATTAGTTCAATAAAATAGTATGTTTACCTTGGATTTTTCATGATTATTTAAATAGGTATTCAAATACCCTTAGGGCAAAAATGTAATTTCAATTATTTAAATTTCATTAAAGTTCCTAGTTATTTTCTTTCTGTTCATATACTAGAGACCACTAAAGCCCATGAACCTTTCATTTTAAATTGATTAGAATGTTTAAAAGGAGGTTACTCTCATTTAAAACCCTTTTCCAAAGGACAACACTTTACTATAATTCCTTTAAATTATTTATGAAATAAATTTCATAAACTTAACAAAACTTGATTTCCTTTAAATTAAACCAGTTTAAACCTATGTGCTTGTTGTGTGATTTCATATTGTTTAAATCGAATGTTGTGTTTATTTTATTTAACTTTATTTATATCAGAAAGACTACGACGCCGCCGAGGAGCCGGAATACTTCCCGAAAGTCCCTCCCTCGCCTTTCGCTGAACAAGGAAAGTCACCAAACCACATTTTTGAGCATATTGAACCCATGTTTTATTAAACTATCGCTAAAACACATAGGTTATACATGCATTAGTCAAATGAGACCCTTACAATATATTTATTTAGGATCCACCGACCTTGATGTGCAACCCAAGCCATGCTATCTCGCCTAACCTCCTTGTCACCACATGATTAATGATATTAGCTAGTGTCCAATGTATTGACACGACCGCTATAGGATAAAAATGAGTCGTAGCAAAATGGTTCTACTATATGATCCCCGTTACTTCTTATCCTTGGAATTCTGTCGGTGATGAGTTATGGTTGTGAGTGTATGCATGGTGGGTTCCGGGTGCAAGCTAGGGCATTGGTCGGTAGCACCCGGGGCACTATAAGGACCGGTCTGAGGGATCCGTTGCAATACACTTCCGTACTAACCACAAGTCTAATGGGTAAGTCCTAACTAAGGTATGGAGTGTTCCAAACCGAGGCCACCATTTGGAGATGGGTCAAGCAGCACCTGCGAGTGGCTTGTACCAATGTGGCGCAAAAAGGGGTGCGACGTTAGCCGGGATGCGGCCCGGCGCGCCGGCGAAACCTAGAGCGGGTGGTTATCGCTTGGAGCATTTCATGCTGAGGTTTTGGCACGAGTTCCCGTAGTATGGGTCAGCTCGTTTGGGATGAGTGTGTGCCTTGTGGGTACAGTAGTACATCTCTGATCAGAGTCATTAATCTTTTCGAAAAGCCGAGCACACGGTCAAGGGTGGGTTGCGTGACATCCCACAGTTAGATTACTTTGAATATGTATGTGCATGATGGTTTGACATGTAAGGACTGTTGTGCGAGGAGGTAAAACGTACTCCTCGAGTTAGATGATGTTATTGATGTTCATGTTTATATTTCCGCATGATAAAATTTGATTACACTAAATGCAATAACTGAAAATGTACTTTTCCGCACTTTGAGCCATGATCCTTCCATTGTTATTACCTCGCATTATTACTTGCATTTGCGGTGGCTTGTTGAGTACTTTTTGTACTCATACCCGTTGAACACCACAGAGGATGCCTACTACGAAGACGGTCTGGAGTAGCGACCCAGTCAAGCAAAGATCCTGAAGAAGGCGTTCGTCATGCTATTTACTTTTATTACTATTTTTATTTCAACTCTGATGTAATAATTATGGTCCGCGTACCATTAATACTATCGTATGTATGATTGTCGCATGATGAACCTCTTGTATTATTGTCTTTCTTATGAAATTCAATAATGTTCCGATTTCGGTAAATCAGGGCGCCACGCGTGGGCCACAGCCGCCAGCCGCCCGCCGGAGGCCGCCACCGCCAGCCGGAGTGCTGAACCACTGTCTGCCAGAGCTCTGCCCGTGAATCCCATGAGGTTGTGAGCCCGTGAGGCGTGAGTAGCTCTCCTCACTCTTCTCCCTTGCTAGTATTGTTAAATTGAAGCATGAATTGAGAAATGAGAATTGTGATTTCATAGCAATTTGTTAATTTGGTCGATGTATTATAAACTTCTCAAATTGGTGCTTGTTCTCCCTATTGCAACTGCTGGTGTTGAGAGAGTTTTTTATATAATGAATTTGATAAAGAACAAGAGAAGAAGCAAGATGGGACAAGAATATTTGAATGGTTTCTTGGTCACATTGATTGAAAGGGAATTATTCTTGCAAGTTAAGGATAAGGAGATCATCACTTATTTTCAAAGAATTAAGGATCGAAAAATTGTCATGTATCTTGTAAGTTGTAAGCTTTGTTACCATTTTGCTATTTTATCCTATATTTATTTCACATGTTGCCACTTTATATGTGGATCATTAGTAGTTGGAAAATTTCATGTTGTGATCAATTTTATTAATCAATGATGGTATCACTTAATTTTATGTTACATAACAATAATTTAGGCTGATTTTTTTGGTATGAGGGATTTTGAATACACATAGTTCAAATCATGGGCCCGCCTCTCATAAGATAGTGGGGGTGCCCGAGTTTGGTGAGCCCAATGGTGTTGGCTCTAGAGCTTGGTGATTTGGCCCACAGGTAGCTAGTGGCTGGCTTCTCCAGCTCCACCTGACACGACGATCTGAGCAGGCGGACGAAGATGTAGACGAGGTACAACACGCACAACCGAACAAGGCCACAGGAGCTTCGGCTAGAGCACCACTAGAAAAGGTAGCGCAGCATCAGTTGGAGCACAGGGAAGAGAGGCTAGGCGGCACGCAAGCTAAGGGAAGAGAGATAGGCAACTGGCAATGCATGGAAGAGCTAGGTCACACATTGGAACAATGTAGCACTGTTAACCCTAAGTCCCTAACAGGGCCCAATAGGTAACAAGCCCACCATACATGTCTACTAAAAACATAGAAATAAATCTAGTCGGCTACTCACCAATTATCTCCTAATTAGACGACTAATCACGACTAGTCATCGAGTAGTTGAATGAGGCTCAATAGGTAACAAGCCCATCAGACATATCTACTAAAAACATAGAAATAAACCTAGTCGGCTACTCACCAATTATCTCCTAATCAGACAACTAATCACGACTAGTCGAATGAGCAGATTTCTAGTCGGTCTAATCGGATTGGAGCAGCTAGTCAGCTGCAGAGAACCAACAAGACCGATTAATCCCAATTAATCAGATGATTTGCAAAACTAATATAAGGGGATGGTATAATAATGTCATGGGTTGGACCATGATAGAATAAATACCACCGAGAGGATAGACGGAGGGCGGTGGTTGCTAGGGATAAGAGGTAGACTTAGGTTAGGGAGAAAAACATTTCGATGAGGAATAGAGAATTGGATGAGAGATTAGATTAAATCTTGCTTATTTATTCCTTATGAATAGGGCACACATAGTAAATAGAGTCCTAGCATCATACTCTTTGCTGAAATATATAAACCTAACAGATATAATCTACGCCTTGCTAATTATCAGTCCAAACCATCCTGTCCAAGGAGAGTCTAAATTGGAATTGCTACTACTGGGCTACTACAGTACCTATAGGTACTGTTCACGTGGGCTGTGGGCTGGCTAGGCCTGGCTGACTACCTATGACAAATAATGTTCATACTGAGTTCATGATATCCTTTGTCTGTGTGTCTCAAAAGGTATTTTGCAATGGTGGGAGTATTATTTATATACCACTTAAACCAAATTTATCTACAATAACCAAAACACCCATCAATTATGGAAAGTCGGATACTTGGGTCTTGATATACAGGGAATTTGAATTTTGAATGTTTAACCTTTAATAAAAAACACAGAAATATTTTTGTTAAAAATATCGGAGAACCTTTAAAAAATGTGAGGTCTAAAGGAAGTATGCCCAAAAAAATTTTGGTGATCGGAAGTTCCGATGGGTGTATCGGAAGTTCCGACTATTCTCGGGTCCCGAGTTAGAGAACGAAACCGACTTCAGAAGTTCCGATATAGTATTAGAAGTTCTAACGGTTGTGTTCGCGACATGAATCAGAAATTCCAATTTAGAATCAGATGTTCTGATTATTTTCTGGACTTGAGTCAGAGAGAAAAAGTTTCTTCGGAAGTTTCGATATGGTATCGGAAGTTCTGACGAACCGGAAGTTCTGATTTAGAATTAGGAAAATTGTACTGATCGAAAGTTCTGAGGTGGGCGAAAACAGATTGGATCTGTTTCGGTATCGTACTGAATTGAGAGACCAAAGTACCCTATCGGAAGTTTTGATACAGGATCAGAAGTTCCGACGTGGGTAAAACAGATTGGATCTATTACAACACAAATCGGTTGTAACCGATTTGTGGGTTTCGAGATGTGGACGACCAGGGGCTCTCAGCCCTATATAAAGAGAGGAGGAGGTCTTGGAGAACAAGCTTATGTATAGTTTAGACCTAACCACCAAAGACTCCTCTCCTCCCTTTCTTGATCTCAAAAGTTGAAATCAAGGATTTTCCGTTCTCGCGTGCTGTGCTAGCACGCCGTCGTGGGAAGTACTTCATCCATGTATGTGAGGATATCGTGGAGGCATTTCTCCAATAGCAACGATCGTGGACTTCATCATGTGATCAACTATGTCATCTTCATCGATTGGATTAGCGAGGAATGGCCAGGACGAAGCGAGGACAGGCAAGGACGCGCTTCCTCAACATCTTCTTCGGCTGCACCTAGCGCATCTTGTACTAGAAGGTATTGATCTATTATCTCGCACGCGCATGCCTCTTGGGCTTTGGGGTGAATTTTTGAAATTTCTGGCTACCGTAGCTTCCCCTTCAACTATTCATCATCATCTTGTCTAATTTTTGAAGTGTTTATTGAGTATTATCATGATTGAATGATGATCAAATAATTTTTTAGTAAGAATCAAATTTTAATGATTTAGAGACAGTTCTTTTCAGATGAGGAGTAATGGCTTTCAGGTTTTGTGTTTTCTGAAATAGGATCAGGTGTTCTGCTCTTCATCTTGTTAAATTCAGAGTTAGTGAGTGTCTTCTTCTAGAAAGTGATTGAATAAATTTTGCTTGTTGGAATCAACTGTACTCAAAATTGCTAGACTGAAATTTTCCCTGAGATTTGAACAGTTTTGCTCTGATCTAAAACTGAATTTAAAACTGGACTGAAGTGTGTGTGCAGTTTTCAGATTTGCAACAATCTGTAATTTGAATCATTTGCTTTGAGCAGAACACTTTTTATTCATCAAGCTCTACAGAAGAATGAAAATTGCAATTCTGATTGTTGGCTATTGAGTTTACTTGAATCTCTGAAATGTATTTCTCTGCCTAGTTACTACTGTTGTACAGTTTTCAGATACTTTGTTTAATACTTTCTCTGAATATAACTTTTAGTATGAACTTTAGTTGTAACTGAAAGTACTGTTTTAGAAGTTGATTCTAATTTTAACCCAGATTCATGCACTGATTTGAAACTGAAATGTTTTTAGGATAACCTGATTGGTAGCTTCAGAACTTTGCATTACAATTTAATCTGAATTCAATTTGAATCTCTGAATTAACCCTGAGCTCAATTTTCAGATTTACAACAGTAATCTGCAATATGATTCAATTGTTTTGATGAACTGAATTGAATTTGCTTGGTGAGTATATCTCTAGAGAATAGATTGTAAATTGGATATTATCTAGAATCTGAATTCTATTTCAGCACTGAAATTTGTTTTGAGGTTGAAATCTGAGTTCTGAATTAATTGAGTTCTAGTTTAAAGCTGAAATCTAGTTTCTGAATTTTAAGAAGTTACTGTTCACCATCCTGAAATTTTCAGAAGTTGCAATTTCAAGTTAGATATGTTTGATTTAATTTGATTTAGGAATCTGAACAGTTTTGAAGTAAAACTGAATTCTGAAACTTGATTTGAATTTCTGAGTGTATTTCTGATTCTGTGAAACTTGTCGGAGTTACATTGATCGACACCTTCCTATCGATTGTTCGTTTGCCGAAATAGTATCTGTATTTCGAAGGTTCAAATACCGACAACAAAGATCGACTGTTCAAACTCTGATTTGCTCTAAACTGTGATTTTGAATCAAGTTTTGCATTGTTATTGTACTGCCGTGTTCAAAATTGATTTGATCAAAGTTTGAGGTGCGTTGGGTGATTTGAAAAGGTCATCACATTCGCAAGAAAGTGTCGAGGTGCATATTCACCCCCTCCTCTAGTCGCCATTCCGATCCCACAGTGCCTTCGATCAAGCTTCGCACTTTACACTTTGCAGGAGTAAGTTTTCCCTCTGAGGGCTTCGAACATATACTCCGCACTAGCAACTAGTACTAGGCTTCGTATTTCGAAGGGGAGAAAGCAAACAGTACAGACTGCAGTAAGAACTTTGGCTGAGGAAGGAAAACAGGCTTCGAGCCCGATTTCACCCAATGCTTCGCTAGTAATCTGGGAGGACTTGCCTCAAGTTTACATAGAGCGAACACACACTTAAAGATACACACACTTCGCACGTACAAAACACTAAACCCCTTCTCTAGAATAGAAACAATGCAACAACTCTGGCTAGAACAGAATGAAGTGTAACACAAGAAATCAACACATGCAGTGCAAAACAGGGATACAAGTTCAAGCAACAGACGAAGAATAGAATGAAAATTTCATTGCATGAATAGGGAACACAAAAGACTCACAGTGTTGAGTACATGGATGTGGTGGCTAGCTCTGGGAGTTATAAAAATGGTTGCTCAAAGTGTTACCTAGACTTAGCCAGCCATCACTATTTATAGGCTCTAATCAGCCATGCGAATAGACTACTTTACCCCTAGGGTTTACACTGTTTTTGTCTCAGCCAGACAAGGGGGTAAAGATCGTAGTCTACTTTTATAGGAGGCTTCTTTTGTCAACTTCGCAGAGGAGACAACATCATCTTTTGCAGAGCAGACACGATCAACCTTTGCATAGTTGGAATCTTCTGAAGCCCCCTTTGCACACGAAGTGTGCAGAAGCTTCGATGACAAGCTTCAAGCCAAAAGCCCTTCACTTCACCAAAGACAGTCTTCGATACAGTGATGGTTTTGAGTCGAAGCCATCAAAGCTCTTGAGCATTCACACCATCACCTCCGGAGTGGACCACCATGGCTTTGCAGCTACTCCTAGCTCGAACTCCGCCAGTCCGTGTACCAAAGCCATGCATGGCCGAATAACCTCAAGTCAGCCACACTCTGAAGCCCCACCTTCGGAGTACCTTCACCACCTTCTGAAGTCCCTCTGTCCAAGGCCTCCACATGAAGCATATCCATAAGCACTCCTTCACAGTATCTCAGCCTCGAGCACACTCTACAAAGAACCTTATCCGGACCATGCCATCAATGCACCTTGACTTCCGAGACCTTATCAGATGTCCCTTCAAGTGTCTCCATCCGGAGCACACTTCGAACGCCTTGCCTCAATGCTGAGGACTTTGTCCACCTTACTCCGAAGTTACTCCTTCCAGAGTACCCTTTGAAGTGCCTCGCCTCCGAGGACTTTGCCTCGGGGTACCTTTAGCCGGAGCCACCCTCCACACTTTCTGCCTCCGCTTGGCACACCTTGACCCGAGGACCGACCTCGACCCCAGGCAACCTTCGTGACCGAGCTCCCCGCTCGCCTGGCATCAAGCCTCCCGCTTGACCCAGGTTCATTTGCTGCGAACCGTCCGTCACCTCTGAAGTCACCTGCGCACCACCGACAAGCAGACAAGATTTTCTAGTACCCGGAGACCTCTCCGATATTCAACCTTCGGTACACACTCCAGTGTACCACCCAAAGTACTAAACCCTTCGGTACCACGATGTCAGCGTGCTCTGTCCGACCCCTCCGACAGTCACACTCTGCTGCACAGCTGCAACCAGCAACCACCAAACCCTTCGGTAAACACCTTCAAACCCCTTCGGAGGGACCCCTTCATCCAGAAGGTAATCCTTGTCAATCACTCATCACAGACTTGAAACCAAGTCACATTTCCACTTGGTTTCTCACCTTTCACTGGACAGAGTGAGAGGGCGAGTGAGCTATTGGCCATAGTACATATTGATGTGTGTGGTCTAATGAGTCACACGGCTAGGAATGGTTTTTAGTACTTTATCACTTTTACCGACGACTTTAGTAGATATGGATATGTCTACTTGATGAGGCATAAGTGGGAATCCTTCGAAAAGTTCAAGGAGTTCCAAAATGAATTACAAAATCATGCAGGCAAGATAATTAAATTTATACGATCTGATCGTGGAGGTGAATATTTGAGCCATGAATTTAGTGACCATCTGAAGTAGTGTGGAATTGTTCCATAGCTGACTCCACCCGGCACGCCACAATGGAATGGAGTGTTCGAGCGGAGGAATCATACCTTTTTGTACATGGTTCGGTATATGATGAGTCATGTTGATCTTCCATTATCCTTTTGGGAACTCGCTTTAGAAACCGCAGCTTTCACGATAAATAGAGTTCCATCTAAGTCAGTAGAGAAGACGCCATATGAGATGTGGTCTTTTCTAAAGATTTGGGGTTGTGATGCGTATGTTAAACATTTGACGTCTGACAAGCTCACTCCTAAGTCTGACAAATTCTTCTTTGTGGGGTATCCTAGAGAAACCAAAGGATACTATTTGTATAATAGAGAAGAGGGCAAAGTGTTTGTCGCTTGAAATGGTGTATTCCTTGAGAAAGAGTTTGAGAAACCAAGGGTTGGTTTCGGAGTCTGTGATGAGTGATTGACTGTGTTTAACCTCTGTTTTGAAGGGGTACCTCCGAAGGGGTTCAGAGGTTGTTTCACCGAAGGGTTCGGTGGGTTTGGTTGCTGCAGCTGTTGCAGCGAAGTGTGCCTGTCGGAGGGTCCGACAGTACACGATGACTGGATTGTACCGAAGGTCTCGGTACTTTGGGCGGTACACCGGAGTGTGTGCTGAAGGCTGCTAACCCGGAGAGGTCTCCGGGGTACTGGATACACTTGTCTGCTTGTCTGTGGTGCACAGGGGACTTCGGAGGCGACGGACGGTTCGTAGCAAGTGAACCTGGGTCAAGCGGGAGGCTTGATGCTAGGGGAGCGGGGAGCTCCGTCACAAAGGTTGCGAAGGGGTCGAGGCCAGTCCTCGGGTCGAAGTGCGCCAGGAGAAGGCAGTAAGTGCGGAGTGTGGCTCTGGGTGAAGGTACTCCGGGACAAAGTCCTCGGAGGCGAGGCATTTCGAAGGGTACTCCGGATGGAGTGACTTCGGAGTTTGGTGGATCAAGTCCTCAGCAGAGGCAAGGTGTTCGAAGTGTGCTCCGGAGGGAGACACTCGAAGGTACCCGACGAAGGTCTCAGAAGTTGAGGTGCATCGAAGGCATGGTCCGGGTGAGGCTAGTCGAGGAGTGTGCTCGGGGAGAGACACTGCGACGAAGTGCTCATGGAATGCTTCATGCGGAGGCCTTGGACGAAGGAGGGACTTCGAAGGGTGGTACTCCGAAGGTGGGGCTTCGGAGTGTGGTTGTCTTGTGGTACTTCGGCCATGCATGGCTTCGGTACACGGACTGACGGAGTTCGAGCTAGGAGAAGCTGTGAAGCCATGGTGGTCCACTCCGAAGGTGGTGGTGCGAAGGCCCAAGGGCTTTGACGGCTTCGGCTCAAAACCGTCACTGTATCGGAGGCTGACTTCGGTGAAGCGAAGGCTGTCAGGCTCAAGGCTTCTCACCGAAGCTACCGCACCCCTCGCGTGCGAAGGGGGGTTTCAGAAAGGTCAAAGACTGCAAAGGCTGACATTGTCTGCTCTGCAAAAAGCTGACGCTGTCCCCTCTGCAAAGCTGACAGAGAAGCCTCCAAATAAAGTTGACTACCTTTTGTACCCCTCTGTTCTGTAGAGACAAAACCAATGTAAACCCTAGGGGTAAAGTAGTCAATTCACTTGGGTGAATAGTGGCTATAAATAGTGGGGCTGGGTAGGTAACATTTAACACTTTGAGCATTCACTATTGAGCTCCTGTACTAGCCACCAACTACTTTGTATTCATCCAGTGAGTTCATTTATTGTGTTCCTTGTTCAAGCAGCGAAGCCCTGCTTCTGTGTTCATTTTATGCTTGAGCTTGTTTGCATACCTCGCTGCATACTTCGATTTCTAGTGTCGAGTAGTAGTGCACCGAAGCCTGTTTGGGCGAAGGGTGTTTGTGCGAAGTGTGCTTTTCAGTGCGTGCGCTCTGTGTAACTGGAGGCTAGCCCTCACTGTTTACTAGCGAAGCACTGATCGAAGCCCGTTTAGCCTCTCGTGTCGAAGCCCTTAGCGAAGTCCATTTTGTGTGCGTTTAGACCTTCGTAGTACGAAGCCCAGCACCAGTTGTTGTCGCTAAGTATTTGGTCGAAGTCTTCAGAGGGTAGTCCACTCTTGCGAAGGGTGAAGTGCGAAGCCTGCTCGAAGCACCCTGTGTGCGGAGCCTGCACTGACTTAGCTGAGTTGATTTTTCGGGGTTGTGGGTGGAGCGAAGTCTTCTTGACTTCGAACTTTTACTCCTGGCGAAGCCTGTGTTCGGAGCCATCAAATACCTCCGAACCTGAACTTCGAAGGGTGTGTTCAAAGCCTGTTCCGCAGTAGACTGAACTAAAACAGAAGGCTATTCTTAGCCTGAAATTTTAAAAGCTCCCATTCACCCCCCCTCTGGTCGCCGTTTCCGGTCCAACAGAGTTTCTCTCAAAAGGAGTTAGTGGGAGGATGGTGCATCTCAAAGAGGTTCGAGAGCCGCTAGAAAGTGTTCCAGATCGCACTGAACAACAATAGGATGTGTAAGGTGTTAAATAGCCTGTTGTGCATGCGCCAGCCCCATGGAGGTCTAAGAGGGTGAGCCATGCACTAGAGAGGTTCATGTTTTTGACCACTGGGCACCGCTGAGAAACCATGTTGAAGAATATGGTTTTGATATTCCAGATGTGATGAGTGATTGTCAACGGAAGTCAAAGGAAGGGATAGATGAATACCTGCCGAGTCTGAGGCGCATGTGACTCAGGTACACGGGCAGCGAGCGATGGCCGGGCAGAGGAGCCGCGGAGTCGGGCTGGCTCAATCCGGGTACATGGCTAGGAGCGGCGGATGATCCACCGGTCTGTTGACTGGGTTTTACTCAGGTACACGGGCGGCGAGCGATTGCCGGGCTGAGGAAGCTGCGGGGTCGGGTTGGCCCAATCCGGGTACTCGGTGCGAAGACGGTGGACGCTTTGTCAGTTTCGGCGTAAAACTGACAATCTATCATTAATTCGTTTTTAGGATATTAATATTTAGTTTTTAAGTTTAGAATATTTTTATTCGAGTCAGTTAATTTTTCTAAGAATATTTTAGTCATTTCGGAATTTATTTTAGAGTCAGTTTATTTTACCCGAGGGTAAAGTAGTCTTTTCATGTATTAGGATTTGCCTATAAATAGGCACCTATCCCTTTGAGGATGGACGACTGTTTTTTTAGAGATTAATCTAAAGTTCAGTTTTAGCCGCTATTCTTCTTTCACAAAAATTCCACCGCTGGTGTTATTATCTTCTCGTGTGTTCGTTTCTTCTCTGATCGTCAATCTTGCGCACGCTTTCCAGAGCGGTAGGAGCACGGCTTATTGTTTTTCTTTTTTTTCCTGGATGCAAGCGCTGCTTGTTCTTTTTCCTTTGGCACACGTCTGCATCACAAGCGTCCTGTGTTTCGGCGCGGGAGCCAAGGCTGAAAAAAAGTAGCAGCCAGCTTTTGCCACTGCAATCCTCCACGGGCGGGCCCCGCTGCACAGCAGTCCAAGCGTCACGGCGGCCGGAAACATTTTTTTGCGTTGCTTTCTACTGCAGGAGAAGGCGGGACCCACTGGCAACGCGAAAAGCAGTGCTCGTCTTTGTCTTATCGTGTCACGGCAGCAACGGAGATTAGTGAATTTTTTTACACGGTGCAGGTTTCCCTCTTTTTAGGGATGGATTCGGATCGGATACGGATGGAAACGAATCCGGATAGCACTATTTACCACATTTTAATTCGAATACGAATACGGATTCGGATGTTCTCGAATACGAATACAAAACGAATGTTTCGAATACGAATATGTATTCGGATGTTTACTCGGTTTAACTCCAAATGTTCGTTGTTTCACAAAATTTTTAAAAATCCTAAGGGTATAATATACCAAATTAGAATAATAATTAATAAGAAACAATGATACACAATAAACCATGCACAAAATAAATTTGTAAACAACACTAGCTAAAATTAATCATACGCAACAACCAATAAGAACTACATAAAGTCTTGAACCGAAATTCATCATACATTTCAACCAACAAGAACACATAAATTGAGTCCAGGTGCGCAAATGCAAAAAAAACAGGCGGCAATTTGGAAGGAATTGGCTGAATTTTATTGTTTTTAAAAATTAAACATTTTCAAAAATTTATTAACATCCTATATGATAAATTTCTCAAAACATTTTCAAAATTTTATCATGGTATCTAAGTATAATATTATAATACTATGACAAGTATCATATTTTTCAGACTTTATTTGATTTTTTTATAATTAAAAAACTCTTAAGCTCCACATTACTCATGAAGTCTTGTAACATAATTTTTTTAACATTTCTTTAAATTTACTGGATAACAACTAAAAATGGACACAAAATAATGAATGTGATTTTTCTATAAATTTTAGTGCATTATTTTAGGTACTTGCAGTTCAAATTTCACATATTCCAATTTAAATACTAGAAACGCAATTAATGAGTTAAAATAGCAAATAGATCTAGAAAAATACAAAACAATTATATGGTATGAGATATATTGTATTTTAATTATATAAAAAAATCAAGTTAAAACAAACATTTAACCATCGATTTACTTTAAACCATAATCTATTCCTTTTCAAAACTCTATTTCCTCTTAAGAGAATCTCAGATTTCTTAACATCCTATATGATAAAATTTTCGAAACATTTTAAAACTTTTATCATGATATCTATGTATAATATTATAACATTGTGACAAGTCTCGTATTTTTCAGACTTTATTTGATTTTTTTATAATTAAAAAACCCTTAAGCTCCACATTACCGATGAATTGTAGTAACATAATTTTTTTAACATTTCTTTAAATTTAGTTGATAAGAACTAAAAATTTACACAAAATAGTTAATGTGATTTTTCGATAAATTTTAGTGCATTATTTTAGGTACTTGCAGTTTAAATTTCACATATTCCAATTTAAATACTAGAAACACAATTAATGAGTTAAAAATAGCAAATGGATCTAGAAAAATACAAACAATTTATATGGTATGAGATATGTTGTATTTTGATTATATAAAAAAATTCAAGTTCAAACAAATATTTAACCATAAATTTACTTTAAACCATAACCTATTCCTTCTCAAAACTCTATTTCCTCTCAAGAGAATCTCAGATTTCTTAACATTCTATATGATAAATTTCTTGAAACATTTTCAAACTTTTATCATGGTATCTACGTATAATATTATAACACTGTGACAAGTCTCGTATTTTTCAGACTTTATTTGATTTTTTTATAATTAAAAAACCCTTAAGCTCCACATTACCGATGAAGTGTCATAACATAAATTTTTTAACATTTCTTTAAATTTAGTGGATAAGAACTAAAAATTGACACAAAATAGTGAATGTGATTTTTAGATAATTTTTAGTGCATTATTTTAGGTACTTGCAGTTTAAATTTCACATATTCCAATTTAAATACTAGAAACACAATTAATGAGTTAAAAATAGCAAATGGATCTAGAAAAATACAAACAATTTATATGGTATGAGATATGTTGTATTTTGATTATATAAAAAAATTCAAGTTAAAACAAATATTTAACCATAAATTTACTTTAAACCATAACCTATTCATTCTCAAAACTCTATTTCCTCTTAAGAGAATCTCAGATTTCTTAACATTCTATATGATAAATTTCTCGAAACATTTTCAAACTTTTATCATGGTATCTACGTATAATATTATAACATTGTGATAAGTCTCGTATTTTTCAGACTTTATTTGATTTTTTTATAATTAAAAAACCCTTAAGCTCCACATTACCGATGAAGTGTCGTAACATAAATTTTTTAGCATTTCTTTAAATTTAGTGGATAAGAACTAAAAATGGACACAAAATAGTTAATGTGATTTTTCGATAAATTTTAGTGCATTATTTTAGGTACTTGCAGTTCAAATTTCACATAATCCAATTTAAATACTAGAAACACAATTAATGAGTTAAAAATAGCAAATGGATCTATAAAAATACAAACAATTTATATGGTATGAGATATGTTGTATTTTGATTATATAAAAAAATTCAAGTTTAAACAAATATTTAACCATAAATTTACTTTAAACCATAACCTATTCCTTCTCAAAACTCTATTTCCTCTCGAGAGAATCTCATATTTCTTAACATTCTATATGATAAATTTCTCAAAACATTTTCAAACTTTTATCATGGTATCTAAGTATAATATTATAATACTATGACAAGTATCATATTTTTCAGACTTTATTTGATTTTTTATAATTAAAAAACTCTTAAGCTCCACATTACTCATGAAGTCTTGTAACATAATTTTTTTAACATTTCTTTAAATTTAGTGGATAACAACTAAAAATGGACACAAAATAATGAATGTGATTTTTCTATAAATTTTAGTGCATTATTTTAGGTACTTGCAGTTCAAATTTCACATATTCCAATTTAAATACTAGAAACGCAATTAATGAGTTAAAATAGCAAATAGATCTAGAAAAATACAAAACAATTATATGGTATGAGATATATTGTATTTTAATTATATAAAAAAATCAAGTTAAAACAAACATTTAACCATCGATTTACTTTAAACCATAATCTATTCCTTTTCAAAACTCTATTTCCTCTTAAGAGAATCTCAGATTTCTTAACATTCTATATGATAAATTTCTCGAAACATTTTCAAAATTTTATCATGGTATCTACGTATAATATTATAACACTGTGATGATTCTCGTATTTTTCAGACTTTATTTGATTTTTTATAATTAAAAAACCCTTAAGGTCCACATTACCGATGAAGTGTCGTAACATAATTTTTTTAACATTTCTTTAAATTTCATGGATAAGAACTAAAAATAGACACAAAATAGTGAATGCAATTTTTCTATAAATTTTAGTGCATTATTTTAGGTACTTGCATTTCAAATTTCACATATTTCAATTTAAATCATAGAAACACAATTAATGAGTTAAAAATAGCAAATGTATCTAAAAAATTATATGAAATTATATATGTTGCATTTTGATTATAAAAAAATTAAAGTTCAAACAAATATTTAACCATCAATTTATTTTAAACCATAACTTATTAATATTCACTAACTTAAGTATTCCATAATTATATAAATAATAAAAAACCATTAATATAGTTATAATATATTATCTTGAGTCTAAGTTTAATCTGTGTGAAATCCTAAAACGAATACGGATGTATCCATTTCCATATCCACATTCAGCAGAATTCGGATATCCATTTCCATATCCACATTTGTAAAACGAATTCGGATATTTCCGAATGTCATCCATATTTAATTCGGATACGAATACGGATATCCATATTTACAGTAATTCGAATACGAATACGGATAATTCGGATATTCTGACATCCATATCCATCCCTACCTCTTTTCGCCGCAGCAGGTACTCGGGCCGGTGTTAACAGGGACATCGGCGGCTTGTCAGATCTCCGGCGAGCAACATTCTACGCGCGGTTACCGCATGCAGGTAGGTAGATTCAATCTCCTATTTTTAGGTAATCTCAGTTTAATTAATAATCTCGCAGTTATCCATTGTTAATTAAAATTAAACTCGTTATTATATTTTAATCTGTTAGATTTTTATCTCGTATTATTTAAGTGTTTTTAATCTGCTCATATAAAAAGAAAATTTATTAGTCGTAGTAATATATTTATTCTAGAAATATTTTAGGTTTATTTCTGAATTAATTTCCGGATGATCCATGATATTATTTAGTTGATTAGTATTTTATTTTTATACCGCAATCTGAATATTTTATTAATATATTTGGGTATTTTGCGTATGTTATAAATATTTCGAATACCAATTTTATTTATAGCAGTAGTTTTTATTTAGTTTATCTTTAATACCATTTAGATTAAGATACCAATCATTTTTAAACTAGACAAGATTTATTCCAGTAATTTGCCTTGTCAATATTATTTGTCTGGTTAAGTTTATTTGGTGTTGGTATTAAAATATAATTTAGCAAGAAATTTATAGGCGCCCATTCACCCCCCTTTGGTCGCTATTTTCGGTCCTACAACCGCGACATGTTGTTGTTGGACAATAATGAGCCCAAAACCTATGCGGAAGCAGTGATGGGACTAGACTCTAAGAAATGGCTTGGAGCCATTAGATCCGAGTTGGAGTCCATGCGAGAAAACCAAGTTTGGAACTTGGTTGATCCACCCAATAGTGTAAAAACTATTATGTGCAAATGGATCTTCAAGAAAAAGATGGACGCTGATGGAAATGTTCACATCTATAAGGCACGATTGGTGGCAAAATGTTTCAGACAGAATCAAGGTGTTGATTATGATGACACGTTTTCGCCCATCACTATGCTTAAGTCTATTCGGATCTTCTTAGCATTTGCAGCATTTTATGATTATGAGATATGGAAAATGGATGTCAAGACGGCTTTCCTCAATGGAAACCTAAGTGAGGATGTGTACATGACACAGCCTGAAGGTCTTGATGATCCAAGAAATCCTGGGAAAGTTTGTAAGTTGTAAAAATCTATTTATGGACTAACGCAAGCTTCTCGGAGTTGGAATCTTCGCTTTGATGAGATAGTCAAAGGGTTTGGCTTCATAAAGAACGAAGAAGAGTCTTGTGTTTACAAGAAGGCTAGTGGGAGCTCACTTGTGTTTCTGGTCTTATATGTGGATGACATATTATTGATCAGAAATGACATTCCTTTTTTGAATGATATCAAGACTTCACTAGAAAATAGTTTTTCGATGAAAGATCTTGGAGAGACAGCATACATTTTGGGCATAAAGATCTATAGAGATAGATCAAAATGGCTAATTGGATTAAGCCAGAGTATGTATATTGACAAGGTTTTGAAATAGTTTAAAATGCATAATTCTAAGAAGGGTTTTATGCCAGTGTCACATACTATTTCTCTTAGTAAGACTCAGTGTGCTGCGACACCTGATGAGCCAGAGAAGATGAGTGCGATCCCGTATGCCTCCGCAATTGGATCCATCATGTATGTCATGTTGTGTACATGCTTAGATGTTTCATATGATCTAAGTGTTATGAGCAGGTACCAATCGAACTCGTGTGAAAGTACTTGAGAAGGACTGAGGAAATATTCCTAGTGTACGATGGTGAAGAGTAGCTCATTGTAAGTGGTTACACCGATGCTAGATTTCAGACCGATAAAGATGATTCTCGATCACAATCTGGTTTTGTGTTCAGCCTCAATAGAGGCACAGTGAGTTGGAAGAGTTCTAAGCAAGAGACAATGGTCGATTCTACAATAGAAGCTTAGTATATCGCCACTTTAGAAGCTACGAAGAAGGTCGTTTGGATCAAAAAGTTTGTTTCTGAGCTAGGTGTTGTTCCTAGTGCGTCCAGTCTAGTGGATCTCTATTGTGATAATAGTGGTGCCATTGCGCAAGCCAAAGAGCCTAGATCACACCAGAAGTCCAAACATATACTTTGGCGATATCACCTAATCTACGAGATCAATGAGAGAGGTGATGTGAAGATGTGCAAGATGAACACGGATTTGAACATGGCAGATCCGTTGACGAAGCCTCTTCCACAACCCAAGCATGAGGCGCACCTGAGCTCCATGGGTATTAGATACTTGTGTGAGTGAGTCATGTGTATGTGGAAGATGCTAGTAGAGTCTATGCTAATTTGTCAAGATAATTGTTATCTTGTTCCTTGAATAAATGTTATTTACATTTGATTAATGAGTTAATGACTTGTTATGTGATCTATTTGTGTCATAATGATATTGTTCAAAAAGGATCCCTGATCTTGTCATCATGTGGGACAATAATGACACATAGATTAGCACATCTGACTGATTGATGATCACGTTTCACAGATCATAGACATAGATATGTCAAATCAGTGATGTGGACACATGTTGGTGAACATGGTGTTAGATAGACCCACTTGAGATATTGTTAGATAGACTTATTTGTGAACATGGAGTAGAGTTTGAGTCACAAGGGTAAAGTGTGCACCTTCAGCTAAAGTATGATCTGTGTGAACAGCTGTGCCCACGGATATGGGCAAGTGATTTCATGTATCTTCCCTAGCGTAGTATTTACTTGTTTTCAACTGAATGGGAAATGGGTTGGGACGTTACTAGAGTATACCGGTGGGTATACGACTAGCCTTTGTGGTTGGGTAACGTTCCTGTGTGGAGCGAGAAGTTGAAAGTTTAGGACCGAGAGTAGCGACCAGAGGGGGGTCAATGGGTGCCTAAAAAATTCTTTTGAATCAATGGCCTTCTCCCAACACCCAACGCACCTTAACAGAAAATCCGCAGAAGCAAACAAATCTAAAGCGCTAAAAATAATCTAGCCTAAAAACGACCAGTGTCATAATTGACAAGACACCACCAAAGTGCTTAAAGGCAGATTAAAGAGATAATCACAGACTAGACAAGCAAATTATAAAAGGCTAACAATATTCACCAATCGTAGGCATTTCATAGAGCACAAGATAGACATCATCAGTTCACAAGCATTTAAACAAATACATCATTTGCACGTGAATCATAAAGGAATATCAATAAACGTGCATGAATCAATCTGAGAATAAAATATTTGCATCCATTGAGACAAGCACAGATTTAATCAACAGAAATGGTTTTCATACACGAGGATCGGGGAAAAACAGATATTATTGTTCACAAGCTGTCTTCTATGTGCATTCGGCCGAACACTTCGCATGCATGCGTTGCTCCTACTTGCTCTGCCACGTGTGCTGGTGCTCTGCCTGGCGGAGTGAATGAAGCTGGATGCTAGTGCTGCTCCACACATCCCTAGCGGCTTCCACGCATGCACCGCCTGCTGAGTGTCCCTGGCGGCTCCCTCGCAGGCTTTGCCTAACGCGTGCGCCGAGCGCCGCTCAGCCTCAGACACGCCACCAAAGGCTAAACAAAATAGGCCGAGTGTGCTTGCTTGCGCCGCCTAGCGCGCCAGGCTACTGTGCGCGTGAAGCCAAAGACAAAATGCCATGCGCCACTTGTGCTGATTTCCCCGGTGAAGAAAACAAGGAATTTCACTGTACAAACCTGGGAGATCGAAGAATAGTTGCGGCGGAAGAACAATGCTCAAAGGGAGAAAATCTGGAATAAAGTGTGAACTCTGATTTTTCATTCAAAGTGAGTTAAGCAAAACCCTAAGGATTGAGGCCCTATTTATAGGCATCCCAATAACACTAGGAAAACACCAAAATACCCTTAGGGTTTTACAGACGCTGAAATAAAATGGAAAAGACCATAATGCCCTTAGGATTTTTACAGACTCGACTAACACACTGTGGGCCTAGAAAGAAAAATGGTAAAATCCTATCTAAAGGTGACTTTTCCTAATGCGGAGCTTTCGTAGCAGCTACAGCTTCACTTCAGGACTGTCGGATCCCTGATGGGCGGTCTTGGACGGTTGCGTCGGTTTTACACCGAAACCGAAAAAGCGTCTGTTGTCTTTGCACCGGGTACCCGGATTCGGCCTGCCCTATTCCGCGGCTCCCTCAGCCAGCAATCGCTCGCCGCCCGTTTACCTGGGTCAAACCCAGTCAATAGACCAGCAGATCCCTTGTCATTCCTGGCCCATGTACCCGGATTGGGCTGATCCAACTCCGCAGCCCCTCTGCCCGGTAGTCGCTCACCGCCTGTGTACCTGAGTCACACGTGGCCCAAGAGCCGACATGTCTCGTCTCCTCTCTCTCTTCATCGTTGACTTTCGTTGACAATCACTCATCACTTCTGGAGCCATGAGGCCCATGATCTTCAACATGGCTCCTCAAAAAGGCTTCATAGGGAGTGATGTAAGGAGACTAAACTAGTTGAGCGTTAAAATGAATAGGGTTGAGATGTTGATAATGGGAACGCTTCCCCGATGGATGGGTAAGCTAGTACCGAGATAATGATGTAAGAGTTGTAATGTTGAGATGATAGTTGTGATATGTGGAATTGATGGATAAAGATGTTGGAATTTGTTGCAAAGCAATCCTTGTTGGTGAGAATGTGAGAGTTGGTTTAGCTTTTGAACTATTGCTACTTTATGTGGGAACGGTTAGAGGTTAGGACCTCTATCCGTGGGTATTAAGCACTTAGAATTTATTAACTATATATTCCCTTGAGAACCATAGCCGCTCTTTGTATCTTGCATCTATACTGTTTTCAAGACTTGCTGAGTACTCTTGAGTACTCACCCTTGTTGTTTTACACCCCCACCCCAAAGTTCGCTAATCTTTCGGAGAATGTCAAGAACCTTGAAGACGAAGCTGAAGATTTTGCCGAAGAAGATATAGAAGATGAGGTTTCGGGCCTAGTCCCAGAGTGGAATTTAGACAGTAGTGCTTGCTTGAGTGTTGAAATGGTTCTACTAGGCTTTTGTAATGATTGTTACTGTGAGGTATGCCTCTTTAGCAGCTTTTGTAATATTTAATTATTGTAATTTTTTTGTATGCAATGTACTACTACCGAATAGGACAATGTCAACTACGATATTGTTCGTCTTTGATGAAGTATCGGCTCATCCTGCTCGATGGTATTTCCAAGTCCCGGGATAGTTCGTTACAACGCCCAGCTCGGGGAAAAGCGGTAGTGTGATTTCCGGGCATGGATCTATGACATTGGGGCCACGAATCATATGTCGGGGTCCCGAGCGGCGTTTGCAGAGATGGATCAGGCGGTGAGTGGTACCGTCCGGTTCGGCGATGACTTGGTGGCCGAGATCAAAGGGCGCAGTGTGGTGGAGTTCTTGTGTAAGGACGGGGAGCGCCGCAAGTTTGTCGGGGTGTATTTTCTTCCTCGGCTGAAGGTGAATATTGTGAGTGTAGGCTAGCTTGACGAAGCTGGTTTTGACATCCACATCAAGGAGGGAAAGATGAGCATTCGTGAACCTGGTGGAGCTCTGCTCGCAAGGGTAGAGAGGCAGAGAAATCACCTCTATGTGTTGAATGTTGATATCACTCAGAGGGAGGAGTGTTTTGTGGTGAAGATGGAGACAGATGCAAAGCGGTGGCATGCCAGGATCGGGCATGTCAATATGATGGAGTTGAGATGGCAAATAGCGAGGTGGTGCAAGGAATACCCACTGTAATTGGTCAAGTGGATGGACTCTGTGATGCATGTATGGCGGGGAAGCAGAAGAGATCATCATTCCTAGATCAGGCATAGTGGCGGGCAGAGCACGCACTGGAGCTTGTTCATGGCGACCTCTGCGGCCCAATTTCCCCGGTGACTATGAGCGAGAACTCCTATTTCCTACTGCTCATCGACGACTGTAGTCGCTTCATGTGACTGACGGCGTTGGCTTCGAAGGATCGAGCGGCAGTGGCAATCATGGTGTTCCAACAGCAAGCCGAAGCTGAATCAGGGTGCAGACTGGTGGCTCTGCGCACTGATCGTGGTGGTGAATTCAACTCAGTGGAGTTTGCACAACACTACATGTCGAGCGGTGTTCACCGGCAGCTGTGCCATACTCGCCGCAGCAAAATAGCGTCGTCGAGCGTCGCAATGCAATGGTGATCGGTGCCGCACGAAGCATGATGAAGGCCAAGGGGTTGCCCGGTTGGTTTTGGGGAGAGGCAGTCACCATGGCCGTGTACCTCCTCAATAGGGTGACATGCTAGGCCTAACCACGGCAAGACGCCATTCGAGCTGTGGTATGGGAGAAGACCGGTGGTACATCACCTCAGAACATTCAGGTGTATCGCCTATATGAAGAACACCACTCCACACATGAAGAAACTGGAGGATCGAGGAAGAAAAGGAATCTTTGTTGGCTATGAAAAGGGAAGAAAGGCGTACCGTGTGTATGATCCAATTGCCAATCGGTTCATAGTGACTCGCGATGTGATATTCGACAAGTCAGCAAGTTGGGAGTGGTCCAATGGAAGTGAAGGCGAGAGCAGCAAGATTAATCACGATGGGGCGAGTTCACGGTACAGTACAAGCATGTGCTGGTTCCAAGTGAAGACGAGGGTGATGATACGGTGATAATGTGTAACACCCCAAATTTTCAATACAATAAAAATATTATTAATTCAATTTCTTGGATTATATATTTCTGAAAATACTTTAAATACCTTTTTATTCCAAATTGAACTACAGCATAGAGCAGATGGCCAAACCAGGAGGTGAAACTTTTTGTATATGATCCTAAGACCGAGATATATTTTTGATAATTTTTATAAATTTTTACCAACCTTGGAAGTACCCCTAAGATTTTAATCTATTTTCTGGAATTATTTTTATTCAGAAATGTTTTAAAACAGTAATGGGCCCCTCTCCCTCCTTTCTCTCTCTCCCGGCCGGCCCAGCCCGTTACCTCGCGCCCCTTAGGCTGACAAGCCGACCCCACCTGTCGGCGCCGATTTCCTCCCCTCGCGCGCGCACCCGACAGCCCGGCCCCACCCGTCAGCTGCCTCCCTCGCTCGTCCGCGCTCGCTGGCCAGTGGACCCCACTCGCCAGGCCCGTCGTCAACCTCGTGCCACCGCCCCCAAATCGCACCGACTGACGACCTCGCCCTCGAATCCGCCTCGCCGGCCCGTCCCCCATTAAATTGCCGCCATTACTCGGTCCCCTGCGTCGCGCCGACCGTTTCCCCCCCGTTAAAACACGCCTTTAAGCCACGGGATCACCGCTACGCGTGCATGGCCGAGCCCTCGCCGGCGAAGTTAATCTTCCCCTCCCCTTTCCTTGTATTCGTCGCCTGTTATCCCTCGCCGACGACCCTATTTAAACCCCTGCCCTCCACCGCGTTCGATTCACGCGTTCAATTGCACCCAGACCAAATAGAGCGCCCTCCATTCGGTTCTTAGCGCAACACCGCTGCCCGACCTCCAGCCTTCGATCGCCGTCGCCTCGGACCGCCCCGGCCCGTGCCACCGCCACCGTCGTGACCGCAAGGACGACCTCGACCTCGACCACCCCTCCGCCGACGTCGAACCCCGCCGGAACACCATCGCCGACGAGGAGCTCGAAGTACTTCGTCGTCTACCCTCGCCGCCGACCGCTTCCCGTCGACCCCTCGCCTCGCCTAAGGTACCTTCGCGACCGCCGTAGTGCCCTCTTTCCATTTCTAGGCTTAGCTAGGGCCGCTGTCGCTCGCCATGGCCGCTGGCCCGCTCGCCGTCGTCGGAGAAGACGACCGGCACATGTCGAGTACCCGTGCCGTGTCGGATCTGATCCCGACCGTGCGATCGCGATCGGGCGACGCATGTGAGCCCACGTACGCGATCTAATCCGCACCGTCGGATCTGGTCAAAGCGTTACGTTTTAATCTCACGCGTCCATTTCCATTTAAAACCCGCGTTCGATCTCGTGCGTCCACGTAGCACCCTTTCGCACGTTTTAATCCTGGCCGTCCGTTGTCACTTAAAGCGCCCCGCCTCGCCCTCGCGCGTCGGATCTGGATCCGACGGTCCAGATCGACCCGGCGCACGCGCACAGTGCGCGGGTTCACCGTGGGCCTGGCTCACTGTGGACCCGAGGGATTTAAAATTTGAAAATAAATTCCAAAAAAGGTTTAAAACTTGTAAAATTCATATCTGGCGCATTTGAACTCTAAAAATTGCCATTCCAATTTCAGAAAATTCATAATATTATTCTCTACTTGTTTATACAATAAAAACAGTAGGTTTATATTAGACATTTCATGTTTATTTAAATGAACATTTAAATACCCTTAGGTTAAAAATGTAAATTTAATTATTTAAATCCCAGTAAAGTTTGTATTTATTTATTTCCTGTTGACATGAACAAACCACTAAGTTCTCTATGAAACTTTCATTTTAAAATTTTTAGAGAACTTAAAAATAAGAATAACCCCTTTTAAAACCCTCTTTCAAAGGATAACACTTTATTTTAATCTCTTTTAAAATCATTTATAAACTGAATTTCAGAACCCTAACAACTTGATTTATTTTTATTCAAACCAACTTAACCCTATGTGATTATTATGTGATGTTATATTGTTTGGTTGAATGTTATATTCATTTTATTTTACCTTATTATATTAAAAAGACTACGACGTCGCCGAGGAGCCGGAGTACTTCCCCGAAGTCCCTCCCTCTCCTTTCGCTGAACAAGGCAAGTCACCAAACCAATCTTTTGAGCATATTGAACCCAAGTTTGATTAAACTATCGCTAAAACACATAGGTTATATATGCATTAGTCAAATGAACCCTTACAATATATTTATTTAGGATCCCACGACCTTGATGTGCAACCCAAGCCATGCTCTCAAGCCTAAACTCCTTGTCACCATATGATCAATGATATTAGCTAGTGTCCAATGTATTGACACGATCGCTATAGGATAAAAATGAGTCGTAGCAAAATGGTTCTATTATATGATCCCCGTTACTTCTTATCCTTGGATTTCTGTTGGTGATGAGTTATGGTTGTGAGTGTATGCATGGTGGGTTCCGGGTGCAAGCTAGGGCATTGGTCGGTAGCACCCGGGGCACTATAAGGACCGGTCTGAGGGATCCGTTGCAATACACTTACGTACTAACCACAAGTCTAGTGGGTAAGTCCTAACTAAGGTATGGGTTGTTCCAAACCGAGGCCACCATTTGGAGATGGGTCAAGTTGCACCTGCGGGTGACTTGTACCAATGTGGCGCAAAAGGGGGTGCGACGTTAGCCGGGATGCGGTCCGGCGCGCCGGTGAAACCTAGAGCGGGTGGTTATCGCTTGGAGCATCTCATATCGAGGTTTTGGCACGAGTTCCCGTGGTATGGGTCATCTCGTTTGGGATGAGTGCGTGCCTTGTGGGTACAGTAGTACATCTCTGATCAGAGTCTTAAATCTTTTCGAAAAGCTGAGCCCGCGGTCAAGGGCGGGTTGCGTGACATCCCCCAGTTAGTTTATTTTGAATATGTATGTGCATGATGGATTGACATGCAAGGACTGTTGAGCGAGGTGGGGCTGACTGTACCCCTCGAGTTAGTTGATGTTGATGATGTTCATGTTTACTTTCCGCATGATTAAAATATGATTACACTAAATGCAATAACTGAACTGTACTTTTCCGCAATGCTAGCCATTACCCTTCCTTGTTTATTATCCTGCATTATTACTTGCATTCGCGGTGGCTTGTTGAGTACTTTTTGTACTCATACCCGTTGGACCCCACAGAGGATGCCTACTATGAGGACGGTCTGGAGTAGCGACCCAGTCGAGAAGAAGAATCCTGAAGAAGATGTTCGTCATGCCGTTTTCTAATTATTTTCATTTACTGTTTTTATTGAAACATTGATGTAATAAATATGGTCTGCGTACCATGGATATTGTCGTATGTACGTTGTCGCATGATGAACCTCTTGTATTATTATTTTTCTACTGAAATTCAATAATGTCTCGATTTGATAAATCGGGGCCCTACAAGATGGTATCAGAGCCGACTCGACTGTAGGAAGCCAAACAGACCCGCCTAGCCATTAGCCACAGGAAATTATTTCTCGAAAATCTACTTTATAAACTTTGTTCCTCTCCTCACTTTTATTCAACTTGCTGTTTTGTAGATGCCTGTCTACCAAGTCCACAGTTACTGCCGCCACTACGAGGGCTTCGTCCGGGAGCTCCGTATGATGCTCACCTTCCTCGGGTTCCTCTTCGAACCCGAATTCCAAGGAGTGTATCCCGACGAGTTCACCGGGCCTTGCGACGTCTCCCTCACCGTCCACGGCTCCGGGGAACACCTGCCGCCCTACACCACCGCACTTGGAGGCCCGACTTTCGACGTCGCGTGCCAACGAGTCGCCCTCCAGGCCCTCATGGAGCTGAGGATGATCTACGACGATCGTCTTCAGAACTCGTCCTTCCGGCTCATGCCGAAGCGTACTCCCGGAGCCCACCGTAGCATCTACCTCGGAGTTCACTCCGTGCGTGATCCGGTCATGGCCCGGCAGTCGCGTCTTCTACAGGCCATGGATGATATCCACACCGAGGCGGTGCTCGACGCCGACGAGCACCATGAGGCGGTTGAGTTCCTTCATGAAGAAACGAAGAACTTGATCCAACAGAACGGCGAGCTGCAGCGCAAGATCATGCAGCTGCAGAAGGATATTGCGGAGATGGTTCCTCTTCTTCCAAGGAAGAAGAAGCCCATCCGTGAGCCCCTCCCTCGCCCCAAGAGGATCCCGCCACGACCCTCCCCCGCCAGACCCTCCACCAGCACCCCTGCACCACGCCCCGGCCTCGTCTCCGACTCCATCATCGAGAATTTTCTCGAGCCCACCATCCCTTCGGAGCCGCGTACTCATGGTTCCGAGAGCACGGAGACCGCCTCCGGTGGCGAGTAGGTGTTAGAGGCCGCTATTTTTAAAATAATACGGAATTTTGTATGTGGTGCTATCCGCAACAAGTGTGTTGTGGGTAGAATAAAAACTTGATTGTAATGAACAATTTCTACCACTCCATTTACGTGCTTGAATCTTATATGATATTTTTGGTTGTATTATTGTTTCGTCATCTTTTGCCTTATCACTATGTATATTCAGAAGATGGCCGACCACCAGAACACCGGTTCCAACAACGGAGCAGGAGGAAGCCGTGATGCGCCCGAGGGTGTTGTGCCCAACTGGGGTGCAATGGGCCCGCGTCAGTCTGGATCGCCTTCCGCCAACCACCCCACCTTGGCGGAGATGATGGCAAATCAAAACCAACTGATCACCGCCCTCCTCACCCAAATGCAGAACCAACAGGCTCAGTTGGACCGTCTGCAGAATGGGGAACCCGCCCCTCGCGCACCAGCACCCGCGCCCGCTCCGCAGCTCTTGGAGTTCCTGCGCGTGCGCCCGCCCATCTTCTCGAGCACCACCAACCCGATGGAGGCCGGAGATTGGCTTCGCACCATCGGAAAGAAGCTCGACCTCCTCCCCTGCACCGACCGGGAGCGAGTGGCCTTCGCCACTCACCAGCTCCAGGGTCCCGCCGCCGAATGGTGGGACAACTATCGTGAGTCCCAGCCAGAGGACCACGTGGTGACTTGGGCGGAGTTCACCATCGCCTTTCGTGCCGCCCATGTCCCCGCCGGTGTCATCGCGGTAAAACAGCAGGAGTTCCGCGACCTGCAACAAGGCAACCGGACCGTCATGGAGTACCTCCATGAGTTCAACCGCCTCGCCCGCTACGCACCGGAGGAAGTGCGCACCGATGCCCTCCGCCAAGCCAAGTTCCTCCGAGGACTTAAGGATGAGCTGTCCATCTAGCTCGTCGCCACCGACTACGCCGACTTCCAACGGCTAGTCAACAAAGCGCTCATTCAAGAGACTGAGCAGAACAAGCTGGACCTCAAGAAGAGGAAGATGATCGCCTTCAAGCATCAGCAGGCGAACTCTCAGAGGCTCCGCTTCGTCCCTCCGCCACCAGTGCCTGCCTACCATCCTCGGCCCGCCTACAGGCCACCTCACGCCGCCGGTGGATCCAACGTCGGGCATCCTCGCCCCGCTCCACCAGCTCCGGCCGCTCAGCCGACACCAGCCGCCAAGGCCCTGATCTTGAAGGATCGCCAAGGGAGGCCGGTCATCTGCTTCAACTGCCGCAAGGAAGGGCACTATGCACACCAGTGTCCCCACCCCAAGCAGACTCAAGGCGCGGCACCCAACCAGGCAGTTCGCGCCCGTGTCAACCACATCAGCGCGGAGGAAGCTCAGGAAGCTCCTGAAGTCGTGCTCGGTACGTTTACTGCGAATTCCGTACCGGCCGTAATATTATTTGACTCTGGAGCAACCCACTCCTTCGTCTCGGAAGATTTTGTGAAAACAAACAAACTGGATGTGCTCCCTCTACCCATTCCCATGGTGATTGCCACCCCCGGCAATAGGACCTTAGCCCGCTTATACAGCCCTAAGGTTCAAATTGACATCCAAGGAGTACTGTTTCGGGCCGAGCCAGTCCTCATCCAATGCACCGAACTTGACCTCATACTAGGGATGGATTGGTTGATGAAGCACAAGGGAGTGATCGACTGTGCCAACAAATCCGTCACAGTGACCAAACCTGAAGGCGCAACCGTCACCTTTCGGATGACCAGTCGCAAACCACCCGGAGCATCCCTTCATTCGATAGCTCTTGAAGAGGTACCCATAGTCAAGGAGTTCGCGGACGTCTTCCCTGAAGACCTACCCGGAATGCCTCCCAAGCGGGACATCGAATTCAGAATCAAACTTGTCCCCGGGACCACTCCAATCTCCAAACGCCCATACCGGATGGCCGCCAATGAATTAGCCGAAGTCAAGAGCAACATCGAAGACCTAGACTAAAAAGGGTATATTCGACCAAGTACCTCACCCTGGGGTGCACCGGTTATATTTCTCATGAAGAAGGACAAGACCAAGAGGATGTGCGTGGACTATAGAGCCTTGAACGACGTAACCATCAAAAACAAGTACCCATTGCCTCGGATCGACGACCTGTTCGATCAGCTGAAAGGATCCTCAGTGTTCTCCAAGATTGACCTCAGGTCAGGTTATCACCAGTTGAGGATTAGAGAAGAAGACATACCCAAGACTGCCTTCACCTCCCGCTATGGACTCTACGAGTACACCGTGATGTCGTTCGGACTCACGAATGCCCCGGCCTTTTTCATGAACATGATGAACAATGTATTCATGGAGTTCTTGGACAAGTTCATCGTGGTATTCATCGACGATATCCTCGTTTACTCCAAGACCAAGGAAGAACACGAGACTCACCTCCGTCTGGCCCTCGGAAAGCTAAGGGAGCAGCAACTGTACGCCAAATACAGCAAATGCGAATTTTGGTCGTCTGAGGTGAAGTTCCTCGGCCATGTTATATCTGCCGGAGGAATAGCAGTGGACCCAACCACCGTTGAAGCGGTAACCAACTGGCTGCAGCCCACGACCGTGACCGAGATCCGAAGTTTTCTCGGATTGGCCGGATACTACCACCGGTTCATCGAGAATTTTTCCAAGATCGCCAAGCCTATGACCAGACTTCTGCAGAAGGAAGTGAAGTTTGAATGGACCCCCGACTGCGAAGAAAGCTTCCAGACCCTCAAGAAGAAGCTAGTGTCAGCTCCCATTCTGACTCTACCAGACATCCGGAAAGACTTCCACGTCTACTGTGATGCCTCTCGTCAAGGATTGGGATGCATCTTAATGCAGGAAGGGAAAGTGATATCTTACGCCTCCCGACAACTGAGACCGCATGAGCTGAACTACCCAACCCACGACCTAGAACTAGCAGTCGTGGTTCATGCCTTGAAGATATGGAGACATTACCTTGTGGGAAATTGGTGTGAGGTCTTCACCGACCACAAGAGCCTCAAGTACATATTCACCCAACCAGATCTGAATCTCAGGCAAAGGAGATGGTTGGAACTGATCAAGGATTATGACTTGGGCATCCATTATCATCCGGGCAAAGCGAATGTGGTGGCAGACGCCCTTAGTCGAAAAGGGTACTGCAATGCCATCATAATTCAGGACCAAGCTCCTTTACTGTATAAGGAGATGGAAAGGCTAAATCTGGGAATCGCCACTCGAGCGTACCTCGCTGCCTTGGAGTCTCGGCCTGTCTTAATAGACCAGATCCGAGAAAAGCAGAGGGAAGACCCGGACATCCTGGAGATCCAGCAGAACATGAGGAAGGGTAAAGCCCCCGGATTTTCCGAGGACGAGCATGGTACCATCTGGTTCGGAAACCGGATCTGCGTACCCGACAAACCTGAATTGAAGACCCTCATCCTTCAAGAAGCCCACGATACTCTATACTCCATCCATCCCGGGAGTACGAAGATGTATCAAGACCTAAAGGAAAAATATTGGTGGGTCAGCATGAAGAGAGAAATAGCAGAGTATGTGGCCAAGTGCGACACATGCCGGCGAGTCAAGGCAGAGCATCAGAGGCCTGCCGGACTTCTTCAACCTCTCAAGGTCCCTGAATGGAAGTGGGAAGAAATAGGAATGGACTTCATCACGGGACTGCCCAGGACCCAAGCTGGTCATGATTCCATCTGGGTGATCGTCGACCGACTCACCAAGGTAGCTCACTTCGTTCCGATCAAGACAACTTACACCGTCGCCAAGCTGGCTGAGATATATATGACCCGGATCGTGTGCCTTCACGGAGTTCCTAAGAAGATTGTATCTGACCGTGGGAGTCAGTTTACCTCCAAGTTTTGGAAGAACCTTCAAGAGGAACTCGGCACCCGGCTGAACTTTAGCACCGCCTATCATCCACAGACTGACGGTCAGACCGAAAGGGTCAACTAGATATTGGAGGATATGCTTAGAGCTTGTGCTCTAGACTTTGGCGGAATGTGGGACAAGAACTTACCATATGCGGAGTTCTCCTACAACAACATCTATCAAGCCAGCCTGCAAATGTCCCCGTTCGAAGCACTCTATGGACGTAAGTGCAGAACGCCGTTGCTCTGGGATCAAACCGGAGAGTCACAACTGTTTGGGACTGATCTATTAAGAGAAGCTGAAGAGAAGGTTAAGATCATAAGAGACCGATTGAAGGCAGCCCAATCCAGGCAAAAGAGCTATGCCGACAATCGTCGAAGAGACCTAGCCTTTGAGGAGGGCGATTATGTCTATCTCCGAGTCACTCCCCTCCGCGGCACTCAAAGGTTCAACATGAAAGGCAAACTAGCACCCCGCTACGTCGGACCTTTCCAGATCCTCCGACGACAAGGAGAAGTGGCATATCAACTTGAACTGCCTCCATCCTTGGCAGGAGTTCATGATGTGTTCCATGTCTCTCAGCTGAAGAAGTGCCTCCGTGTACCCACCGAACAAGCCGACCTTCAGCAGCTTAATATCCAAGAAGACTTGACCTACATAGAAAGACCCATCAAGATCTTGGAAACCAAGGAGAGAGTAACCAGAAGTCGTGTTGTTCGCTTCTGCAAAGTCCAATGGAACAACCATCCCGCCGAAGAAGCCACTTGGGAAAAGGAAGACGAACTAAAAGCCCAATACCCCGAGTTATTCGAGTAACGTTCCAATCTCGAGGACGAGATTCTTGTAAGGGGGATAGGTTTGTAACACCCCAAATTTTCAATACAATAAAAATATTATTAATTCAATTTCTTGGATTATATATTTCTGAAAATACTTTAAATACCTTTTTATTCCAAATTGAACTACAGCATAGAGCAGATGGCCAAACTAGGAGGTGAAACTTTTTGTATATGATCCTAAGACCGAGATATATTTTTGAGAATTTTTATAAATTTTTACCAACCTTGGAAGTACCCCTAAGATTTTAATCTATTTTCTGGAATTGTTTTTATTCAGAAATGTTTTAAAACAGTAATGGGCCCCTCTCCCTCCTTTCTCTCTCTCCCGGCCAGCCCAGCCCGTTACCTCGCGCCCCTTAGGCTGACAAGCCGACCCCACCTGTCGGCGCCGATTTCCTCCCCTCGCGCGCGCACCCGACAGCCCGGCCCCACCCGTCAGCTGCCTCCCTCGCTCGTCCGCGCTCGCTGGCCAGTGGACCCCACTCGCCAGGCCCGTCGTCAACCTCGCGCCACCGCCCCCAAATCGCGCCGGCCGATGACCTCGCCCTCAGATCTGCCTCGCCGGCCCGTCCCCCATTAAATTGCCGCCATTACTCGGTCCCCCGCGTCGCGCCGACCATTTCCCCCGTTAAAACACGCCTTTAAGCCACGGGATCACCGCTACGCGTGCATGGCTGAGCCCTCGCCGGCGAAGTTAATCTTCCCCTCCCCTTTCCTTGTATTCGTCGCCCGTTATCCCTCGCCGACGACCCTATTTAAACCCCTGCCCTCCACCGCGTTCGATTCACGCGTTCAATTGCACCCAGACCAAATAGAGCGCCCTCCATTCGGTTCTTAGCGCAACACCGCCGCCTGACCTCCGGCCTTCGATCGCCGTCGCCTCGGACCGCCCCGGCCCGTGCCACCACCACCATCGTGACCGCAAGGACGACCTCGACCTCGGCCACCCCTCCGCCGACGTCGAACCCCGCCGGAACACCATCGCCGACGAGGAGCCCGAAGTACTTCGTCGTCTACCCTCGCCGCCGACCGCTTCCCGTCGACCCCTCGCCTCGCCTAAGGTACCGTCGCGACCGCCGTAGTGCCCTCTTTCCATTTCTAGGCTTAGCTAGGTCCGCCTTCGCTCGCCGTGGCCGCTGGCCCGCTCGCCGTCGTCGGAGAAGATGACCGGCACGGGTCGAGTACCCGTGCCGTGTCGGATTCTGATCCTGACCGTGCGATCGCGATCGGGCGACGCATGTGAGCCCACGTACGCGATCTAATCCGCACCGTCGGATCTGGTCAAAGCGTTACGTTTTAATCTCGCGCGTCCATTTCCATTTAAAACCCGCGTTCGATCTCGTGCGTCCACGTAGCACCCTTTTGCACGTTTTAATCATGGCCGTCCGTTGTCACTTAAAGCGCCCCGCCTCGCCCTCGCGCGTCGGATCTGGATCCGACGGTCCAGATCGACCCGGCGCACGCGCACAGTGCGCGGGTTCACCGTGGGCCTGGCTCACCGTGGACCCGAGGGATTTAAAATTTGAAAATAAATTCCAAAAAAGGTTTAAAACTTGTAAAATTCATATCTGGCGCATTTGAACTCTAAAAATTGCCATTCCAATTTCAGAAAATTCATAATATTATTCTCTACTTGTTTATACAATAAAAACAGTAGGTTTATATTAGACATTTCATGTTTATTTAAATGAACATTTAAATACCCTTAGGTTAAAAATGTAAATTTAATTATTTAAATTCCAGTAAAGTTTGTATTTATTTATTTCCTGTTGACATGAACAAACCACTAAGTTCTCTATGAAACTTTCATTTTAAAATTTTTAGAGAACTTAAAAATAAGAATAACCCCTTTTAAAACCCTCTTTCAAAGGATAACACTTTATTTTAATCTCTTTTAAAATCATTTATAAACTGAATTTCAGAACCCTAACAACTTGATTTATTTTTATTCAAACCAACTTAACCCTATGTGATTATTATGTGATGTTATATTGTTTGGTTGAATGTTATATTCATTTTATTTTACCTTATTATATTAAAAAGACTACGACGTCGCCGAGGAGCCGGAGTACTTCCCCGAAGTCCCTCCCTCTCCTTTCGCTGAACAAGGCAAGTCACCAAACCAATCTTTTGAGCATATTGAACCCAAGTTTGATTAAACTATCGCTAAAACACATAGGTTATATATGCATTAGTCAAATGAACCCTTACAATATATTTATTTAGGATCCCACGACCTTGATGTGCAACCCAAGCCATGCTCTCAAGCCTAAACTCCTTGTCACCATATGATCAATGATATTAGCTAGTGTCCAATGTATTGACACGATCGCTATAGGATAAAAATGAGTCGTAGCAAAATGGTTCTATTATATGATCCCCGTTACTTCTTATCCTTGGATTTCTGTTGGTGATGAGTTATGGTTGTGAGTGTATGCATGGTGGGTTCCGGGTGCAAGCTAGGGCATTGGTCGGTAGCACCCGGGGCACTATAAGGACCGGTCTGAGGGATCCGTTGCAATACACTTACGTACTAACCACAAGTCTAGTGGGTAAGTCCTAACTAAGGTATGGGTTGTTCCAAACCGAGGCCACCATTTGGAGATGGGTCAAGTTGCACCTGCGGGTGACTTGTACCAATGTGGCGCAAAAGGGGGTGCGACGTTAGCCGGGATGCGGCCCGGCGCGCCGGCGAAACCTAGAGCGGGTGGTTATCGCTTGGAGCATCTCATATCGAGGTTTTGGCACGAGTTCCCGTGGTATGGGTCATCTCGTTTGGGATGAGTGCGTGCCTTGTGGGTACAGTAGTACATCTCTGATCAGAGTCTTAAATCTTTTCGAAAAGCTGAGCCCGCGGTCAAGGGCGGGTTGCGTGACATCCCCCAGTTAGTTTATTTTGAATATGTATGTGCATGATGGATTGACATGCAAGGACTGTTGAGCGAGGTGGGGCTGACTGTACCCCTCGAGTTAGTTGATGTTGATGATGTTCATGTTTACTTTCCGCATGATTAAAATATGATTACACTAAATGCAATAACTGAACTGTACTTTTCCGCAATGCTAGCCATTACCCTTCCTTGTTTATTATCCTGCATTATTACTTGCATTCGCGGTGGCTTGTTGAGTACTTTTTGTACTCATACCCGTTGGACCCCACAGAGGATGCCTACTATGAGGACGGTCTGGAGTAGCGACCCAGTCGAGAAGAAGAATCCTGAAGAAGATGTTCGTCATGCCGTTTTCTAATTATTTTCATTTACTGTTTTTATTGAAACATTGATGTAATAAATATGGTCTGCGTACCATGGATATTGTCGTATGTACGTTGTCGCATGATGAACCTCTTGTATTATTATTTTTCTACTGAAATTTAATAATGTCTCGATTTGATAAATCGGGGCCCTACATAATGGAAGATCAGGATGATTACTAGGAGGCTACAAGTCCAGGGACACCGGGGACAGGGGTGCATTAGTTGAACCCCCTCTTCGAGCCAGATGCAGAAGAGAACCTGGATGTTGATTATGATGACGCGCCATTGCGTTTCCGTCCGATGAGAGAGCTGATTGGCTCGGCCGAACCACCCAGCTTAGTTGATCGCGAGTTGGCAGCCAGTGGCGATGACAATGTGTGCATGGTGAGCGCGGAGGAGCCTTCCTCAGTGACTCAGGCGGCGCAGGAGGCATCATGGCTAAAAGCAATGCAACAAGAGTTGAAAGCCATTGAAGAAAATCGCACTTGGACACTCACTAAGCTCCCATCGGATCGGCGAGCCATTGGGCTCAAGTGGGTGTTCAAAATCAAGAAGGATGAGCGCAGCGTCGTGGTGCGTTACAAGGAATGACTCGTCGTCAAAGGGTACGCACAACGTCATGGCATCGACTACGATGAAGTTTCTGCTCTGGTGGCGCGTATGGAGGCGGTGAGACTGTTGTTGGCCCTTGCTGCCCAGGAGGGGTGGCAGGTACACCATATGGACGTGAAGATAGCCTTCCTGAATGGGGATCTTCAATAGAAGGTGTTCGTGGAGCAGCCACCAGGTTTTGCATGGGAAAGGGAAGAACACAAGGTATTGAAACTTCACAGAGCCCTTTACGGTTTGCATCAAGCTCCTCGTGCATGGAATCAGAAGTTAGATAAAAAATTGAGTGTAATGGGTTTTGTGAAGTGTAAATCTGATCATGCCATCTATGGAAGAGGAACTAGAGGTGATAGACTGTTGGTGGGTGTTTATGTTGATGATCTAATTATCAGGGGTAGCAGCATTCGTGGTATTAAGAAGTTCAAATTGCAGATGGCTGAAGTGTTTAAAATGAGTGATCTTGGTTTGCTTACTTATTACCTAGGAATAGAAGTGAAGCAGGACAAGGATGGGATTAGTTTATCACAGAGTTGCTATGCAAACAAGATTCTAGAGAGGAGTGGGTTAGCTTGGTGCAATCCTTGTCAGATTCCTATGCACCCTAAGTTGAGGTTGAAAATGGATAGTGACACTCCTAAGGTGGATGCTACTGGGTATAGAAGCATTGTGGGGAGCCTCAGGTATCTGATACATACAAGACCTGATCTAGCATATGTTGTGGGGTATATTAGTAGGTTCACGGAGGAGCAACATGAAGAACATATCTCAGCTATGGAACAGATTCTGAGGTACATTGCTGGGACAAGCAAGTTGGGAGTCTTTTATCCAAGGAAGGAAGGAGTAAAGGAGATGCTGATGGGTTACACCGACAGTGATCTGGTTGGCGATGTTGATGATAGGAAGAGCACTTCAGGGATTATATTTTTCCTTGGGAGGAGCCCTATTAGATGGCAGTCTGCAAAGCAAAGAGTGGTGGCAATGTCAAGTTGTGAAGCTGAATATATTGCAGCTGCTGCCGGTGCTTGTCAAGCGATCTGGTTGGCCCGTTTGTTAGCTGAAATCAAGGATGATGAGGTGAATGTGCCAGTGGCCAGGGACAACAAGTCTACCATCTCTCTAATCAAGAACCCTGTTCATCACGACCGATCAAAACATATTGATGTGAAATTTCATGCGATCAGGGAGTATGAAGACACTAGGCAAATTGAGGTGCAATTCATCAGGACAGATGATCAGTTGGGGGACATTCTGACGAAGCCTCTTGGCAAAAACAAGTTTAGAGAACTGAATCTGAAGATTGGCCTCAAGAATATTCAATCGATGGTGCACAAGGATTAGGAGGAGATTGCGAGAGTAAACCACGCCATGGTCAGTTAGTGTTTTGGTGTCTTTGTCTGTATTTCCCTTCTTGCAAATGTGTTTTGAATCAGTCTTTAGTTGTCGTGTATTTCCCTTCTTGCAAATGTGTTTTGAATCAGTCTTTAGTTGTCGTTAACAGGTAGTGGGTGCATGATCAGTGACATGCGCGTCGTGGATTCTGGTAGTTTTCAATTATGGGTCTATAATATATATAGATGTTGCCGCTTCTTCTTCGTAGCCCAAAAAAACTGCGTTTGTTGCACTGGGTGTGTTGTTCTTCTGTAGTGTTTTGCCAACGTTGTTTAAGGCTAGTGTATTTCGGCGAACTCTGACAGTTCATACCAAAGTCTTTTCATAATTCTTTTCGTGGTCCTTCTACTTTCTGTTGTCTTTGGCCTTAGGTTTCTGTCATGGGTATTCATTCATCCATGCTATGATATAGATTAGAGAAATTTTAGAGTCTATGAGAAGGTACCAGGAGGTACCACATTTTTCAGTGTTAATTTTGGTACCTCCTGACATATGAGGTACCAGGAGGTACCAAAATTAACACTGAAAAATGTGGTACCTCCTCATAAACTGTAAAATTACCCTATAGATTAAGATTTTGGTTCTTCGTAACGACATGTTAAGATAATTCGCATATTTTACTTATAACCATGATTGCTTTACAAATATTGCAGATTCAAACATTCGTGGATAAGTTAGTTGAGGGGCATTGCCATCTGAATCGACCTCCCAATTCTTAACCCACATAAGCAGTTACATGTCGAGGGAGCAAACTGTAACTGTATTTATCCAGACCAAGCTCGCTGTCCTTGCAGAGTGGAAAATTCATTTCTAAAGCAAGCATCATTGGCCTTGCAGAGTTACAGTCAAGATCACCGGTAGCTCGGATTATGGGGTGATTGCCGAGAGCACCATTGCTCCGATCCATACATTCATTTGTGTAATCGATGCCATCATCATAGCATCGGTTAATGGTCCTTCGGAGACAGTCGAATGCCTAGATTTTGGATCAACTAGCATGTTACGTTGTGCTTGCAATTGGCTTGGGTGCTGAGTTGAACCATATGGCGTGACTGAAGGGCCATATGAAGATATGGGATTCAGCAAGGTTCCAATTACAATAAACGCTCAGATACCTTACAGGACATTAGTTTTTTGTTCATGTGTTAGCGGATTAACCCAGTTATTTGTTCAGAGATAACATAAAGTAGTTCTGGTTGTTTCTAGTAATCGTCTAGCTTCAAATCGGTCATGTCAAATATGCTGCAATTAACAGGGAGGGTTTTGTAGCCTTTGTAAATTCTTAGGCCTTGTCTGCAACTCTGCATAAAGAATAACTCTGTGATTGCAGAGAGAAAAATGATCGCAAAAAAGAATTGAACTTCCTATTAAAGTTCTCCGGTTACTTTCTACCCTATACATGTTTGTTTCTTCCAATATGAATGTAGGCTAATTCATCTGGCTTCGGGCATGTGGAAGTCAACTACAGCCGTATGGAAGATAGAATTCAACAAATTATCTTCCTTACTGTAGTACAGCAGCATATTATTCTTTGTACCATTGTGCAATGGGAGTTTCTCAGCTCTCATGATTGAGCTTAATTAACTGTCCTTTTGGGTAATGTCCACTTACAACACAGGTAAGGCTAATGCAAGTTACATGATGTTCGCTTTGGCATTCAACAGGCTTAGGTAATTACATGACTAGTTTTTTATTTTGGCTTGCTGTCTGTTTATACTTTATAGTCACATAATTTTACCTGTACTCTGCATCACATGCTTCAATATCTCGTTATGCATTTGTGTATCTGATGCTACACAGATACAGATCATTCTTTCAAAACTTGTTGCTCTGACAAGGCCTCTGCAGGATAATCTTTTTAGAGCCGATACTTGCATCTCATCGGGTCCTTGCTTTCCATTTCATTGTCATCATGCCACGCATGTTGATCCGACTTTTTTACTGCTGTGGTAATTTCTGTCTCATAATATGCAACTCGTGCTGCTTCACTACTGAAAATGTTGTACACTTTTCTATGCTCTTTCCTGACAGTAGAACGGGCATCCAGTAACAAATGTATTCAGGACCTAATTTCAATTCGAAGTTCACCAAGTTTCTTTCAAGGGAGGATTATTTGATACTTCAGTTTTATGACTTCTCATATTTGCTCGATAGTGTCGGCTTAGCGCTCTACTAAATGATACTAGTAAGGTGTACGTGCGTTGCAACGGATGCATAATTTTAACGGCAATATATTTAGAACATGATATATTTGCCGAACACATTTATTTAGTAATATTGCGATGATAAGAAACAAAGTAATATATTATTGTTCAAAACAATACATAGAGATATCTGTTGGGGGAAAATATCTCATCTTCGGGGTTATTGCCAAAACAGTACGAAGACAACCAACTAGTTCGAAGATTGTCCGAAGACCTTCTTCGAAGATGCTCGGAACCTGGTTCGAAGCCCGAAGACAGGCACTGGTTCGAAGTATGTTTTCGAACCAAAGCCCTTCAGGATCTTTTCTGCCAGCTAAGATGGAAGACTTATCTTCTATCCTATTAGATTAGTCTTTTACTATTTTAGCCCTATTAAGGAAACCAAATAGTTTCCTTAATGTCGGTTGTAATAGAAGGGTAAATAGGTCTTTTCCTTAATGTTTAGACCTATAAATACCCCCCATTTCATCCTGTAATGAGGACCGATTACAAGTGATTCAATACACACTTTCGAACTATTCTAAGCTATTATCCTTTCGGAGGCTTAGAACAGTTTGCTTCGCAAACACTTCGTTTGTTAGTTTCTTTTCTACAGAAACCTGTTAGCGTAATCTTTTACGCCAACAGTTGGCGCCGTCCGTGGGGAACCTAGTCCAAAAAACTTCGTTCTCTACCAACTTCTTCCATCATGCCTCCTAAGCGGAGCGCACCTCGCAATCCCACTCGGAGGTCCTCTCGGATCTCCGGAGAGATACCCTTCGACACAGTCGAAGTCGGAGGGTCTTCGACTATCCCTCCACCTCAAACTCCGCAAGGGGCTTCTATCCCTCGAGGATACGAAACCTCTCCGCCAACCCCTTCCATACTCCGACCGCCCGGAGCCACTCTGCCACCCTCCATTCCAATTCGAACTGATCATACCAGTTCTCAAGACCCGGAAGGTCCTTCCGGAGGAGATGAAGATAGCCTTGGAGACATGGCCACTCAAATGGCCAATCTTCAAGCTGAGGTAGCGAGGTGGCGACAAGAGGCTGCGAACAGGCTTCGCCCTCAAGTCACCCCAGCTATCCCCGAAGTGCAAGAAGACGACGATCTTGATTATCCCGAAGCCCCGGAGAACGCTTCTTACGACAATGAATCTCCGTTGCATCCCGAGCTTCAGAAGGTTCTCTTCGATCCGAAGTTCAAAGCTTCGAAGCTTTGCAAGTATGCCGGAGACGAAGATCCCAGTGAGTTTGCGCGTTCTTATGCCCTAGCAATTGAGGCTAGCGGCGGAGACAGAGAAACTATGGCGAAGTGCTTCCCGTTAGCCCTTCAAGGAGTGGCGTTGAGATGGTTCTGGTCTTTAAAGGCAGGATCAATCGCTTCATGGTCACAGTTGAAGAAGAAGTTTATAAGTAACTTTCAGGGCACCTTCGTGCCCCCCATGTCTACAGGAAGCCTTTTCCAAGTGAAACAGCTCCCCGGAGAAACATTGAGGCAGTACTTCAAGCGCTTCGCTCACACGAAGTCGCAAATTCGGGGGCTGTCCACATCTTCGGTGGTTGATGCGGCTCGAGAAGGCGTCAGTCATAAAGGCCTTCTAGATAAACTGCATCGGAAGAGCATCACCTCAGTATCACAGCTGATGTCGTACTTCGAGGAGTACTCGAAGTCAGAAGAAGGTTGGCTTCGGAGGACTACTGCTACTTCGACAGTGTTGACAGAAGTTAAAGCAGAGGTGAAGACTTCGGCTCAGCCGCAAGAACCAGTCTCCGAAGTGCAACATGATAGAAGAAGAGGGCAAAAGCACCCTCGCTCTGAAGTCTTAAACATTGCACCCCCGCAGAAGTTTGCACCAAGAGCTCCACAGTCTGCGGGGAACAAGTCCAGCGGCTGGAGGCCGCCAGGGAAAACGGCTGGCAAGGGCCAGACCCTTTTTTGCTGTATTCATGGAGAGAATCGAAGCCATGCAACTGACACCTGCAAGGCTATTCTTACCCTTCGGGGAGAATACTTGGAGAGAACTTCGGGTCGAGGTAGTACCGACCGAAGTCCAGCAGCAGCAGTGCGCTCGGAGCCGGTCCAGGCTGTGGCGCGGATAGAAAATTTTGATGCTGCAAGGCATCCTCCGGTGGCCAATGTTATGCCACCTCCGAAGCAAGAAGAAGGGCAAGATAGAGGGAAGAGAGTAGTTCTCCCTATCTCCGGAGAAGGTACCCTCGGAAGCATGTCCAAGAGACAGCGAAGAGAGTACGTTCGAGAAGTAGGCCACATTGGGACTTCGTCATCTGCAGCTGCAATGCCGGAGTGGTCTCATGTTCCAATATCTTTCTCTGCGGAGGATGCAACTGGTATCAAGTTCCCGCATGCAGATCCATTGGTTATTACTGCTGATATTGCAGGAACAGAAGTCCGAAGGGTGCTAATTGACGGAGGTAGCTCGGCAGATATCATATTTGTACAAGCCTTCGATCAGTTATGCATTTCCCGGAAGCATCTCCTCCCAGCGGCTCGTCCTCTGCAAGGCTTCGCAGGACCTCCGCTAGATGCACTTGGCCAGATAGGCCTGGAAGTAACCTTCGGAGAAGGTTTACTAGCCCGAACTGAAGAAGTTATCTTTGATGTGGTAGATGCCCCGTATGCTTATAATGTCATCTTCGGACGAGGCATGTTGAATCAGTTCGGAGCTGTGGCGCATCACAACTACTTGTGCATGAAGATGCCCACACAATCAGGAGTTCTGACAATCTTCGGAGATCAAGCCATAGCTCGGAGGGCAGAATATGGTCACGGTCCTCCTCTTGATCCGAGGCAAGTAAACAGTGTCCAAGATAATGGAGAAATTTTTTCAGCCTCTTCCGAAGCTTCGAAAAAGTCATTTCCAAGACCAAGTCCTGAAGGAGAGATTGCAACGAAGGTCATTGTCAAAGATGGTAAAGAATACACCTTTCAATTTGTAAAGATTTACCTCCCGAAGTTGCAACTTCCTTGTAAAAGGTCGTAGAAGAAAATTTGGATGTCTTCGCTTGGTCTGACGAAGATATCACCGGAGTCGATCGGGATATTATTGAACACAGCTTGCTTGTAAACCCGAAGGCCCGGCCTGTTCGACAAGGGCTCCGGAAGATGTCCGCAGAGAGAGCTGCTCTAGCTAAGGACGAAGTTGAAAAACTGTTGAAGGCTGGGATTATCAGAGAAGTGGCCCATACAGAATGGTTAGCCAACCCAGTCTTCGTCAGGAAGAAGTCCTCCGGAAAGTGGCGCATGTGCATTGATTTCACATATTTGAATAAAGCGTGCCCACGTGACCCCTACCCCATGCCCCGAATTGATCAACTAGTTGACTCCACTGCAGGTTCGGAGTTACTAAGCTTCCTCGACGCGTATTCCGGTTATCATCAAATATGGTTGAAGCGCGAAGATGAAATCAAGACGAGCTTTGTAACTCCTTCGGGAGTCTTCTGCTATGTAAGAATGCCCTTTGGCCTAAGAAATGCCGGGGCTACTTTTTCAAGATTAGTTGCTAAGGCTCTAGGTCATCAACTAGGTCGCAATGTGGAGGCCTATATGGATGATATTGTAATAAAGAGTGCTTTAAAGCACCAACATAGCCTAGACTTAGCAGAAACATTCAATAGCCTTCGGGCATGTGGGATCCGTCTTAACCCCGAAAAATGTATATTCGGAGCTAAGGATGGAAAGTTGTTAGGGTACTTAGTTTCAAGCAGGGGAATTGAAGCTAGCCCTACTCAAATAACTGCGCTGCAGAAGATGGCTCCTCCGGAGAATTTAAAGCAAGTGCAAAAGCTGACCGGACGTCTGGCCGCACTTAGCAGGTTTTTATCAAGGTCTGCGGAGAGGAGCTTGCCAATCTTTAAAGCTTTGAAAGGGTCCGAAGATTTTGCATGGACACCGGAGTGTCAGAAAAGCTTCGAAGATATTAAAGATTATCTCAGCAATCTTGCTACACTTACTGTGCCTATTGCGGACGAAACCCTACTTCTGTATCTTGCAGCCACAGGCTCAGCTGTCAGCGCAGTCCTTGTCAGAGAAGCCGATATCAATGGGAAGTTGGTCCAAAATCCTGTCTATTTTGTATCCGAAGCATTGTCAGGAGCGAAGACAAGATACTCCGAACTTGAGAAGTTCGTTTATGCTCTGATAATGGCTTCGAGGAAGCTAAGACATTATTTTTTGGCTCATAATGTAATTGTACCAACTTCGTATCCTTTAGGAGATATGCTCCGAAGCAAAGATTCCACTGGAAGAATTGGAAAGTGGGCAGTAGAACTAGCACCCTTCGGCATATCTTTCCTGGCAAGGACAGCTATCAAATCTCAAGTCCTAGCAGACTTCGTAGCAGAGTGGACTCCACCTGCGAAGTTGACTCCGGAGAAATCAGATGACGGAGTTTGGACTATTTACTCCGATGGGGCTTTCCAAGCATCCGGAGCAGGCATAGGGGCAGTATTGATTTCACCATCAGGACAAAGAGCAATGTACTCCGCAAGACTCAACTTTAAGTCTACCAATAATATAGCGGAGTACGAAGGAATTTTATTGGGACTCCGGAAAGCACGTGCTCTAGGGGCTACAAGGATAAGTATAAAAACAGATTCTCAGATAGTAGCAGGGCACGTAGACAAAAGTTTTCAAGTCCGACATCCACAGCTTGCAAAGTACTTGGAAGAAATTCGCAAGATAGAAGCACATTTCAAGGGTATTTCCATTCGGAGTATACCAAGAGCTGAAAACGTGCAAGCGGACATTTTAGCGAAGGCTGCTGCCGGAGCTGTGGATGTGCCTGACGAAGCTTTCTATGAGGAGCTCAATATACCTTCGGTGCCACAAGTTGCTTCTGCAGAGATTCTCTGCATTCCTAGTGCAGATTGGAAAGATTCAATCATAGAACTCCTGCAAGGAGGAACAAATTTGCCCGAAGAGCCCCAATTGTCAAGATTAAAGCTCAGAGCAAGAAACTATCAGTTAATCAACGGTATATTATACAAGGCCGGAGTATGTTCCCCTCTACTCCGATGTATATCTCAAGCCGAAGGCCAAGAAATTCTTCGAGAAATTCACGAAGGCCTTTGTGGAAGTCATTTAGCCCCTAGAGCTCTGGCAGGAAAAACACTTCGCCAGGGGCTTTATTGGCCCACAATAACAGCTGATGCGGAGAGCTTGGTCCGCACTTGTCAAGGATGCCAGTGGATGGGTCGACGGAGTCATCGCCCACCAACAGCTCTTCAAGTCATTGCTCCGGTATGGCCTATGGCCAGATGGGGTATGGATCTAATTGGTCCCTTTCCGTTAGCAAAGGGAAATCTGAAGTTCGCAGTGGTAGCCATTGAATATTTTTCTAAGTGGGTGGAAGCAGAGCCCTTAACAGCTATCACTTCGAATAATGTACAGAAATTCTTCTGGAAGAACATTATTTGCCGGTTCGGAGTGCCTAGATATCTCACAGTTGATAATGGAACACAGTTCGACGCAGAACCCTTCAGGAAGTTTTGCGAAGACCTAGGCATTCAACTATGTTTTGCTGCAGTGAGACATCCTCAGTCGAATGGAGCCGTTGAGCGAGCCAATGGAAATATTTTATCAGGGCTAAATCGAAGAATAGTAGGATTATCAAAAGGACTGTGGACCGAAGAGCTTCCTAAGATTCTATGGTCCATTCGGACTACGCAAACAAGGTCCACAGGTTTTACTCCGTTCAGACTACTATTCGGAGATGAAGCAATGACTCCAACGGAGCTCAAAGGGGGATCATTTCGCAGCACCGAACCAGACATCGAAGAAGAAAGACAAGCTTCGTTAGATTTGTCAGAAGAAACAAGACTTCGAGCTGTAGCTAATTTATCAAAGTATCATCCAGCAGACGAAGACTTGGTATGACCCGAAGGTTAAGCTCAGCGAGTTAAGGCCGGGTCATCTTGTTCTACGAAGCATTATAGCACCAGGGAAGTTAGGCAATAAATGGGAAGGTCCATATCTAATTGTCCGCTCAGGACGCCCTGGTTCATTTAAATTAGCTAATTTAGAAGGTGAAGAGTTAGCACATACTTGGCATGCGGAGCACCTAAAGCGATACTTCGCATAAGGGCTCCTTGTAATTCGCTTGTAATCACCTCTAAATTAATAAAGCATACACCCTGATGGTTGCCTTCCCCTTGACACTCCTAGTTTCCCGAGCGGACGCGCTGGGACAGAAGTCGATCGAGAGGGAAGTGTCATTAAGCTGGGTTGTATTTCCGGACTTCGTACCTATAAAGTCGAAGCCTCCGGTGTGGTGGCTGAAATCCATCCGGAGCCCAAGCTGATACCTTGTAGGCATCCGTAAAAGAGCCAATACCACATTCTACGGAGTCCAAGCTTCGGCTGGTAGACTTCCGTAAAAAGAGCCGAAGGTGGCCAAAATCTGCGGAGTCCAAGCTGCAGCTTGCAGACATCCGTAAAAAGAGCCGAAGGTGGCCAAATTCTGCGAAGTCCAAGCTCCGGCTGGTAGACTTCTACAAAAAAGAGCCCAAGGTGGCCAAATTCTGCGAAGTCCAAGCTCCGGCTGGTAGACTTCTGCAAAAAAGAGCCCAAGGTGGCCAAATTCTGCGAAGTCCAAGCTCCGGCTGGTAGACTTCTGCAAAAAAGAGCCCAAGGTGGCCAAATTCTGCGAAGTCCAAGCTCCGGCTGGTAGACTTCTGCAAAAATAGCCGAAGGTGGCTACAATTTCTGCGAAATCCAAGCTCCGGCTGGTAGATTTCTGCAAAAAACAGCCGAAGGTGGCTAAAGCAAAACAGCATTTAAGCCATGAGCTTCGAATGTCTGTTCATATGCGTCCAAAGTGACAAATTTTTTAAGACACTAAGTGTCCTGAAAGTTATCCCAATTGATTTCTTTCATGAAACAAACAAAGGTACCAAGTTACCATTCTTCTGACTACAAAGGTCGAAGACATTTCATAAGATTTCAAAAGATCTTTAAATGACAAAGGGGCTCCGAATCCCCAAAAAATTGTACTCCGAAGTTTTTTCTTTGCGCATAAACATCTTTGAATACAGTTCAAAGTTGCTTATACCCAAAGAGGGGCTAGTAATTATGGAGACAATTTTAAATCGGCATTCATTATTGAAACAAATGTGTTTATAGATTACATTATGAAAAATTGGTATCTATACCAAGAAGGAATCGGAGACCTCTTCGGTCCCGAGAGCTAGGGGTGGAACGACTAGTTCCAACATCGGAAGTTCTAAGAACTTTACGTTTAACTCTCTTCCTCCCCTTCGAAGCTCTAAAATCCTTCTGTTCTTGTTGAAGCTCGGCCCAAGTTCGAAGCCGCTCGGGGCTTCTCTCCCAGCTTCTAAGATCTTCAGATCTTTTATTTTGGGCTTCACCTTCGTCTTCGGACCAATTAGTGTCTTCAGAAGACGAGGTGTTTGCGTCAATATCTTTATCTTCCTCTTTAATATAAGACAATACGTCTTTGATTACTTCGGGCGCAATAACGCCGGAGTCATCTCGAGGGATAAGGAATCGAGGACGTTTATAACTCTTTAGAAGTTCGAAGGTGTTCCACAGTGAGCGAAGTTCGCTGTTAAGCTCTAACACTTCGATATCTTCCATAAGAGGCAAAGCCTAAAAATATGACAAACAAGATTTTCATTGATAAATATTTACAAGCATCAGCTTTACATAATCAAAAAATCCTAAATAATCCTAAACCTGCGGGTTCGGAGGAGGCTGACTGCTCGAAGCTTGACTCCGAACTTGCTTTTGGCGTTGGCCTTCATCAATCCAAGCCTTGATCGCAGATCGACCTTCGGCTCTCCACGAAGTCTGGAAGGCTCGCCAAGCAGTAGCTACGCCTTCGGAAGGAGTCAAAAGTCTCGCGTCGTCGAAGATGATGGAGCCCTCTGCGCTCGGAGTGATTGTTCGGCCCAAATCCTCGTAGTAGCGAAGTATTCCAAGGGCAGACACTTGTCCGGAGAGTTCTCCATAACGTATGCCTGCCGTCTTCATTTGCTTCGCTGCTCCTTGGATCCTCTTTAGCCGGCGCAGCAGAGTTACATTGTCATCCGAAGGTAGTGATCCAGTAGTACCGAAGTACTCCAAGACACCTAGCATTTGTTCGATGACCTCCGAAGCCACCTTCTCAGACTTGAGCTTTTCTGCATTAAGTGCATCCTTGACCGAAGTCGTTTCTGCTAAAACTCCGGAGATTCTAGCATTCTCCGTAGTCAAAGCATTCTTCTGAGTCCGGAGTTGGCCAGCTTCTTCTTGTAGCCTTACAAGTTCAGACCCTTTGGCAGCATCCTCCGTCCGCAGTCTTTCAATCTCTGCCCGAAGCACAATTCTTTCTGCTTCGAGCTCTTTCTTCGCAGCCTCCAAGCTTTGCCTAGCCCTTCGCTCTGCTAGTATTACATTGTCCATTTGAGCTACTCGACCTTCGGAGAAGTTAAAATTTCTTTGAAGAGTTTCGTTCTCTTCCCGAAGTTGAGCAATTTCGTTTTCGCTCGATAAAGCTGCAGCGCGGGCTAAGACTGCTTGCTAAGAAAAAAGAAAAACTGGAATAAGAAATTATTCATATATAATTCATTATTTGGTTCGAAGATGCTTTATACCTGATAAGCTGCTCTTTCCACAGCAATATTAAGCTCCGAACCCTTCGCTCTGCTTAAAAGGGCTACCAGTTCTGTTTCCCCGACTTTGCGACTGGCTTCACCCAAAGGTTTAACCAAAGTCCCAAGTCCGGTTTTCTCCTCCAAAAATGGAGTTATGAGAGGAAGCATTACTAAAGCCTTCTGATCAGCTCTGCTTAGCGAGGGTCCGGAGGGTTCTTCCGAGGCCCTTGGAACTTCTGAAGATGGCCCCCCCTCAGTCGATTCACTTTCATCTGTTGACTCAGATGAAGTCGATCCTTGAGCAGGGAGAGGCTCTATGTGTCTTTTTCCTCTTCCAGGCCCCGGTAGAGTAACCCCCGGTTGTGGCTCCGAAGTCGTCGAAGGTCTTTGATTTGTATCTTCGAGGGATACTTCGACAACAGGAGGCTCTGAAAAAACAAAAATATTACACATTGTATAATTTTGCAAAAATTGATAAGAATTATGCAAAATTTACCTTCGACATTCTCTGGAATATCGAGCATCGGACTGATCGGAGGATCAAAAGTGTAGTCCTCATCCGAATCAGCCGCTAAATCTTGGACTGCAGGAGCATCGTCCTGAAGAGTCCTCGTTACTTCTTCGAGAATCGAAGCCATAGTGACTTCGACTCCACCTTCATCCACAGGAACTCCGGCCTGAGTTGTATCTTCTTGAACTACCGAAGTCATTGGTTGATCAGCATTATCTCCAGACTCCGGTACGTTCGCAGGCACTTCGGCCTCATCTACACCCATAGGGGCTTCGATTTGTTCTTCCTGGGTATCCGGAGCTCTTACTTCTTCGATGTTGGCTTGAGGCTCCGGAATACCTGCAGTATCTTCAATGTGAATACTTCGTTGAGTTGCATCTTCATCAATTAATTTTACTAATAAAATACCTTCATCCTCTTTAGAACCAGAAAGTGAGGTTCTTGAGCTTGAAGGAGCAGGATCCAAAGGTGCGAGATTCTTTGGCTTTCGAGCCACCTTCTTCACCGGAGTCTTTGCTGAACCTGAAGCTCCGGCTTCAGCTACTCTTTTCTTGGGGCCTTTCTCCTGAGGCACCCAATCCATCAGAGGGGGTGGAGTTAACTCCAGCATTCCCCATACTCTGTTAAATCGCTCCCAACTTCCGACTAATTTGATTCGCCATTCTTTTTCCGACGGAGTTGGAGCACCCAAAATCTTCTCCGAAGCCCTTACAATTTGCTCTGAAGTAATAGGGGCTGAAGAAGCTAAAAAATAATTCGAGTTAGTCTTTCTTCGAAGTAAGTATGTACTATGCATGTTGGTTTCGAAGTTACCTGCAGGGCTCGAAGTATAGTTAATCTTGCGAAGACCGCCTTCCGAGTCATCTTCGAAGACGATAGGCCAGTTGGCCATCAACGGAGGAATTTGCAGTCCGAGGAACTCTTCGGCTAAGTCCCGCATACTCAACCTTCTGCTGATTTTCTGAAGCAAGTTGAGGCGAGCTTCGAGTTGGCCTTCGTCAGGTTGCACTAAGGCTTCCTTCCGGAACTGGATTTCTTTGAGGGGACCGGCCAGAGGACTCCTCACTCCAACTTCGGCATAAAACCACCTCAGAACCCAATCGGTGTACCATCTAGCATTGATGGCCTTAGCAGGGAATTGCAGCGCATATTCATCGCGAAGCCTAAAATTGATGCTTCCGAAGGAAACCACCACTTTCTCACCTCCGGAGCCTACGAAGGTCTTTGGCTGACAAGTTGCTCTATGAAGCGCAGCGAAGATTTCAGCCCTCCCCTCACAACCTTCGGCTCTCAGTGCCCACTCGAAGATAGCTAATCTGGCTACAGCATTCGGAGACAGCTGGGGGAGGGTTACATGAAACAAGTCAAGTACTTCGGCCAAGAAATCCACAGCCGGGAGGCCCAAGCCCGCTTCGAAAAAAGCTTCGAACACTACAACTTCTCCGGGTCTCGGTGATGGAATCGATTCTTTGCCCGGCTTCCGAATCATAACCCCATCACTAATCTTTCCCCCCGCTGTGATTGCCAAAGACTCTTTCTTGCAGGTAGACGGCCCCAACTCAAAAGATTGATCCAAGTACTTAGTTGAGGGTGGGCACAGACCTTGGTTGTCGGGGATTTGGGGATTTCTCCCCCTGCCGCCATGGATATTGTCGCCTGCATCGAGGATGTCGTCGCCAATGTCGCCGCCGCTGCTGCTGCGGCTGCCTGCTGCCGAGCCAAGGCCGAAGGAGGCGCAGATCCCTTGGTCTTCACCATCGCGATTGCCGGATTGATCTGAGGGAATGGAGACTAGGGCTCAAGAACTCGAAGGCTAGGGCTCAAGAACTCAAAGGGCTCAAAAAAGCTTTTGACTGAGAAGAAGCGGTGAAAAGGTAATCGGGTAAGTTTTGGGGCTCTTTATTTATAGCCTAATCTTTCCGTTTGTTACCGTTTGGGTTCTGCCCTTTCGCATTCCCGCCTGTTATTCTCCTCCGAAAATAACGCCTCATATAACTTCCGTTAGAAACAGAAACTAACGGCTATTTTTTCTAAGTCTAAAAAGACTTTCGAACTTCCTGAGTCAGTTCTAAGGTAGTTCGAATAGTAATTACCTTATGACTGATTCGAAGCTCATATCTTCATGCATTTTGAAGATAAAACGAAAATCAATAACCCCTATGATTGGTTATCTTTTCTTTCCGTATACTGCTCTCCTAACGTTACAGGTCGAACGGAGAAGCGTATTCGAGGGGCTACTGTTGGGGGAAAATATCTCATCTTCGGGGTTATTGCCAAAGCAGTACGAAGACAACCAACTAGTTCGAAGATTGTCCGAAGACCTTCTTCGAAGATGCTCGGAACCTGGTTCGAAGCCCGAAGACAGGCACTGGTTCGAAGTATGTCTTCGAACCAAAGCCCTTCAGGATCTTTTCTGCCAGCTAAGATGGAAGACTTATCTTCTATCCTATTAGATTAGTCTTTTACTATTTTAGCCCTATTAAGGAAACCGAATAGTTTCCTTAATGTCGGTTGTAATAGAAGGGTAAATAGGTCTTTTCCTTAATGTTTAGGCCTATAAATACCCCCCATTTCATCCTGTAATGAGGACCGATTACAAGTGATTCAATACACACTTTCGAACTATTCTAAGCTATTATCCTTTCGGAGGCTTAGAACAGTTTGCTTCGCAAACACTTCGTTTGTTAGTTTCTTTTCTACAGAAACCTGTTAGCGTAATCTTTTACGCCAACAATATCATTTCTATATAAAGTGTCATTGCATATTTATAATCACAGATCCGGTATGAAATTGTACAATATACTATACAATTAGTACATATTCTTTTATCTACGCAGTGAGCACTTCCTTGTAGATGATATTCTTTGTTAGTGTGCTTGTTGAATTGATACCCCTATTTGTTTCCGAAGCGGCGAGTATTTTGATATTGCTACGAGAAGTTGCTCGTGACAGAGCTACATATAATTGTCCATGAGAGAACACCGGGTTCGAGAGGTATATTCCAACATGTGGTATTGTTTGACCTTGTGCTTTATTAATTGTCATTGCAAAACTCACCCTAACAGGAAATTGACTCCTCTTAAACTTGAAGGGGAACATTTCATCATCGGAAGGGCACAAGGGTATGCGTGGAAGGAAGACTCTCTCAACAGCATTTTGTCCCAATACAATTTCAGCATCAATAGTATTTCTTTGAAATGCTCGGACTATCAACCTAGTCCCATTACATAGACCATTGGCTGAGTCAAGATTTCTGAGCAAAATCACAGGACAATTAACCTTGAGTTTTAATATATGTGGAGGTAACCCATTTGGCGTTAATGAATTCAGGAACTCAGACGGATAATGGTTGCATGGATCATCGATTGCTCGATCATGACTGTGATAAATCATCTCGTCACCAGGAAAACGTTCGATAAGCTTCATGTTTATTGCATCAACGTTCTCATTCCTCGTTGACAAAATAGCTCGAGATGTGATGTAGTCTGCATCAGTCATGTTTGCACCTAACATTGGAAATACCATGTCAATAAGATTATCAATGTCTGATTCTGCACCAGTGTAGGGTACACATATCTCGCCGGGTAAATTTACATAGTCATCATCGAAGGTCTCTTCAATGCCATTGCCAATCCATAGCAGGTAGTCTGAAAACTATATATCTGATCGAGCTCTCATGTTATGGACAAGTCTCAATTGATGCATGTTATCCCATAGGTAAGATCTACGCAAGGTTGCGTTTACAATTTGAGCCCTATTCCCCTTTTCGTATAACTGGAAGAACTTGTCTGAAGTCACCTCCAAAAACCATTGTTTTTTCTCCAAATGGTAGATTGGGTTTTTCCATTATGTCCCTCATGATCTTGTCCAACGCCTCTATTGCCTGTCTTTTTGTCATGGAGACTTCATCCCATAATATAAGCGAAGCTTTTTGAAAAAGCTTCGCAGTACCACTTTGTTTTTGTGAAGTTACACACCGCATTATCTTGTATGCTTAGTGGTATCTTGAACCTTGAATGAGCAGTCCTACCTCCAGGCATGATGGAAGCAGCAACACCAGATGTTGCAGTAGGAATAGCTATCTTCTCCTCGCTACAGACTTTTGCTAATAAAGCTTTGTACAGAAAGGTCTTTCCTGTTCCTCCTGAGCCATCAACAAAAAATACACCTCCACTATTGTTGTCAACGGATGATAGTATAATATCATAAGCATATCTCTGTTCTGCATTAAGAGAGGATGTGCTCGCTAGTAGCTCATTATCCACCTGTATAGAGGACTCTTCACAAATCTCCCTCACCTCACCCGCCATGGTGTCATATGATTCATCAATTTCTGGAAGAGGAAATGATGTTATCTCTTTACCCATTGACTGAAGCAATTTTCTGATATCCAATAACACCAATTGTTCAACTGCATATGAATTCATCTAGGATCGTCGGATGTCATCAGACATTGCTTCGAAGTGTGTGTTCCAGAGTCGACGCACATCGCTAGGTTCACAATAAACCAATATTGTAGCAAACAACCTTCGGAGGGATGAAGGCATATGAAAAACTTCAGCTTCAGAGAGGCACTCATCAATGCTGTTATCTGACTCAATAATACCTCTTTTCTCAGCGCTTTCTCGAAATGTAGGGTATACAATACCATCATATGTCCTCAAATGAAGTAGCACCAACCACATGGTTTAATAGCACCCTCAAGTAGTATCTCTCTCCCTCTACTGGGTGTGCTGAGATGATCCTCCCAATCTGCGTGCTTCGCAGGCCCGGCCCCGGGGGGGTGCCAAAGGAGCGGCCGAACAGGGCCCATGAGGCCAGGGGGCCCATCTCCAAATAGGTTAGCAGGTATAGTAATACAGCCCAAGACTGGTATTGCCGTCCGCCGCCGTCTGCGTACAACACTACGATGATCCAGCTTCCGCGACTTAGCCTTCTGCGCGAGCGGCGAGCACGAGGGTTTCTGCCGTGATTGGCGAGTGGCGACTCGCAGGTCGGCAGGTGCGAGCGATCGCCGATCGGCGTCGGCCGTCGGTTGGACCTGTCTTCTCCATCGACTCCACTCTCCACGGCAACAGTACGACTTCACGGCCTGCATCTTCTGGTTGTTCTTCGTGTACAGTACAGAGGTAAAAACTGCTTTTGTCCCTAATCCTTATTCAGTTATTCTCAATTAATTTAGGTTTGGGATTTAGGAACTTCATATGATGCAGCAGCGATCTGTGATCATGTTAAATTATATGGTATAATTTTATTTAATAATTACTTACTACTTGTCTAAACTTATATAGTGAACTCATGTTGCCCAAAAAGCATGCATCTGGAAGTGAGAAAGAAAAAAGAAGAGAAGGATAGAGGAATTCAAAGAATCGCAAAGAGGAGCTCTTGACAAATTTTTTAAGGCAATGAAGCACTATAGCAAATCCAGA